>LPNX011027312.1:318419-379183 GCA_001517045.1 Pseudotsuga menziesii | reverse complement strand
TTCTAGCTTGGCAACCTTGCAATAGACTTTTCAATCAGGGCATTCTCTGGAGTCTGCATACAACAAGGCTTTGTAGAGAGGAGCGCAGGATTTGACATCCAGACTCATATTAGCTTCTGTTCATTTAACCAACCTGGAGGCAGGTCCATTTCTTTATGGCTCAGCTTTCTTAGCAAAAGCATCAGTTAGTGACTTGAAAGATGCCACAGCTTGGGAAAAGAAATGAGGAGAGGAAAAGGAAGGAGATGTACTTTCCCCCCAGCTGCCATAAAAAGAATACAGGACTGAGGCAGAGTACCAAAAGGACACAATTGAAACTCATTGATCTCCTGCTGTATCAGAGTTTAACTGAAATCTGCTGCTGTAAATTAATTTTTTGCAACTATTTCTCTTCTATTGGTAAGTTTCAAAGAAAATCCAAAAAACCAGCAATTATCTCAAATAAGCTTGTGGATACATGTTGCTGTAGCAAAAGTGTGCCAGCTCCAATGCAATTGTCATATTTCGGAGAGTTGTTATACTGAAGTGATTTAACTGATTTTGGAATATATTCTTTACCATCACTTTGTCTCAGTGAGGATACCCTGGTTAGTGATCTAGTAGTGAAAAAATAAAGTTTAAAGCCCTTCCAACCTAACTTGGGTCAGATCCTTAGTATTGACTTTTGCACCTAAAAATTCCTAGAATGGATACATTATCAGGCTATGATTAACCCCTTGATACACTTAGTAATAAAATAATAATAGACCACAACTGTTGTATTTATACAAAATATTCACACCATTAAATCTCAAGTACCTAGTGGACTATTGTTTCCATTTGTAGAATATGTGCATAACTTTTGTAACAACATAGTTGTTCCCATGATATAATATTAAACTACCATATGGTTGAAGAAATATGAAAATATTCAGAAGGATTATAGAAAATTCATTTTGGTTTCAGGGTTTCATCAAATGAACTGTGATTGCTCAAATTATTTTGGTGTTTCCTACATTATTTCAGCACTGAGGTGCCTTTAAGAACAGACATGTCTTCCAGGGGTTTTATAATGACCCAATGCTTTTCGCTCAATGGAAAGCTTTATTTCCAGACAATCTTAAATCTAGCCATCAAGCCATATGTAACAAAAAATGACTTAATTTCTGCTATTTATATATAGTTTCCATCGTATTTGATACTGAGCAAGAAGGAGATATAATAGTTAATTTTTTCTATCTTGAATGTGTAGGATAACTCTACTTTTCTGTCTATTGTTTTCAATATCTTCTTCTGGTTGTCTGTACGCAAGTGTATAAAAGTAATCTGAACATCCTTGCGTCTTGAAATATCAGATTGAAATGTTCTAATAAAATGTCAGTGCAAGTGGCAGGTTTAAAAGATTGTCCCCCTTTAGCTTCCCTATGTCTTGGAAGAGATAAAAAAAATGAGTGAACAATTACCTTTGCTAAAATTTGCAATCTTATGTCAGGCATCTCTTATTTCTGATTTGTAATAGATGCATTAAATTGTACTTCTGGATATTCTTGTGCAGCTCTGAGATTGAAGTCTTTTAGATGGAGGACAAAATTTGATGGGATGATGTTGTGCCACTGGAAAATTTGGCTGGCATTCAATTTGGTCTCTTGACAAGAGATGAGATTGTAAGTGTTGTTTATGCGCATTGCAATGAAGCTACTTTTTTTGTTGAGAAAATACTGCTTATATCACACACAAATATTAGAAAGGGAGAATGATATGTACAAGAGTAGGGGAGAATGTACAGGATGCTGCTTATTCTGATTTCATCTTAGTAGCAATGCAGTTACTTTTGTTTGTAGTAAAAGCAAAATTTGTCTTGCCCTTTTGTCATGAACAACATACTTTATTTATTTTTTAGCTGAAACTATAATTTTTCATCAATCTATAGAAAATTACATGGCTGCCTGGCAATTCCCATCATAAATGAAAAAAACAGTGAATTTTTCGTCAACTATTAGTTGAATCAGAGACAATTTTAATGACAAGATCTGTATTATGCCATGGTTGCATTCATAAACAGTAAGAAGGCTTCACAGCCTCTCCATGTCACTGGGTT
Organism: Pseudotsuga menziesii; assembly: GCA_001517045.1. Lineage (NCBI taxonomy): Eukaryota > Viridiplantae > Streptophyta > Pinopsida > Pinales > Pinaceae > Pseudotsuga > Pseudotsuga menziesii. The sequence continues at coordinate 377,106 of LPNX011027312.1, read as the reverse complement.
CTAGAACCGAGTTGTGCAGAGCTCTCCTGCTCTGTTTTTATGTAGTAGAGTACATAATTTCCCATATTGTTGAAGTGAGAATGAAATGTGATGACCTGCACCACATTTTTAGAAGCATAGCCCCTTTCAAATCACCTGAGGGGACTGCTAGTAGATTTTTATTTTTATTTTTAAATACATTAATTTTAGAAAATGATTTCTCTATCCATTAATACATATAGTAATGACATATTGGGCCATTTGGCCAAAAAAGTGGGCTGTCACCACAAGCCAAATCATACTCTGCTAAAGACACCTTAATAACTGCGATAGCTACCAAAGAGCATAACACCCAATATACCTTCATATACTTTCTGATTCCTTACAAATGAGAAAACCTCACATTATGGACTTGACACCCAATGGAGATGCTCACTGATAAATAGAAGTAGCAAAAACATGTGTGATCTGTGGATATTTTTCCATGGGAGAGCGGAATGATGGTTAGGGCACACAATGGATGTCCATACTTTGGAACCTCTATGGAGAATGCTATCAGAGATAAGTTTTTATGGTTCTGGAGACATGAAGAGGCAGGGAAGATATCTAAAGGACTTTACTCAATTTGCACAACAAAAACATATCCCACAGCATGTGTGAAGCATTGACTGGCACGTGACCACCAATTTATATGGTTGAAAAAGATGAGTATTATTTCTATGTTACACTCCAATGTTTAGCAGACTTAAATATTTGAATAAGGGTAACTTTATATATTAGTGACATGTGACCACTGACCAGTTCTGGAAAACAGAGCAGTTCTGGAATAGAGAGCATGCTTTGATACCAGAGTTTTTGAGCCATGAAATGTATAGCCATGGGAAGCTATAAAATAATGGAGAATAATAAGAGTACTGTTGTGAAGCAGTAGAGGCCAGATTGAATAGGAATACAACCTGAATTTATTTCCTGGTAGAAATAAAGCTGGTCATTAAATTCTCCAATAACCTAGTGAAACCTTTTTAGAGTCAAAATCTGCTCATAGACAGCAGATTCACTTTTCTGTGCACACACTGAAGAGCACTAAGGGAAAGAAGAGGACCTCTAAGAAACTCTTGAGTAGGGAAGGAAGCAAAGCTCCCTTGTGTTTTATGGGGCAGGCATTGTGAGTGCCACTGCTGGTCTGATAATAAGATTGGAAAATACTCATCAATAGTAAGTGTCTTGGTGTACCTTTTTTGATTTTTATGGAAATTGGTAGCCTTAATTAAGAGTTTTAACACTTGTATTATTTGAATTCAATATTCTTTTTTTCTAGTGTAATTCTATAGTGCTGATAAAGATTGGTTTCTTAAATGACAGTATTGATAGATAATAAGGAAGATATCCCTTGCATATTACATAATCCCCTGCATATTACATATATTATTACCACAGCATTTTACATACTATAAGGTTCTTTTTCTGCCATGGAAGAATAGAATAGACCTTATTTAAAGTAATGGAGTAATGGTTATAAGGTTCTTTTTCTTTTTCTGACATCGAGTAATGGAAATTTTGTTGATTGCATTTAGTAATACACTTCTCTTTTTCTGTTCTTGAAGGTGGAGCTATCCAACCCAAATGCAGAGTTGCGACTACTTGAGGTCTTTTACCACAAAATTTACAAGGTCAGACTTGGGGGCTTCTTTTTTTAACTCTGCAATCTGTGTTTGATTCTTACAAGGCCCACTTTAATCATTTGTATGAGATATGTGATTGACGTGTGCAGATTTTTCCTATAAATGAAAATATTGAGAACATAAATGACCAGTATTCTTTGTTATTCATAGTTTAAGATGGGTGGGAAATAGGCTTGTTCCTAGTTGCATTCTAAAGTTGTCTTGTCTACAGGTCCATATATGGATGTCAAAATGTTGAATTACATCAAGGAATAACACATAACACTCCTTTTCACCTGGAAAGAATTGACCAGAGATATTTTGCAGTATCCTACAAAATATCCAATCGCAATTGTAATGCTGTAAACTTCACTTTTTAAACATGACAACAAGGAAAATCCCATTGGAAAATACCCATATTGGTGCAAGTTTTGCACATGGATTTATTGGTACAAACATGGTATTGTTAGCATAGAATCCTCTTGCAGTGAGAATATTACTGTCGAATAGAAGCTGGTTCTTGAAATGGAACAATCCAATAGGCATGCCATGTATAGAGGAGCACAAAAAAAATCAATATCATCTGCAGAAAGAACTTACAAGATAGCATATATATATCATGGAAGCCAGAAGATGCCACTAGCAGAAAATAATCTCCTAACAGTCGAGCCTGATGCCTCAGATGAGCCTGCTTTCCACATTTATCAATATTATAACCCAACCTCTGTTTGCATGCCTAGTTGGATGGGTAACACTGGAGCCACTCACAATATTTTGATCTTTGAATACTACCTGCTAGAAGGGAAGAGAAAATATCTCATGATCATTTTGTTTAGTTCTCGATTCTCGAGTTTAGATCATTTTACAATGCATGCAAAAACACATATTTTATAACTGGCAGAATGCCCCAAACAAAGTACGTGTGACGAATGTTCATGGTCACAGGCTGGACAAGTCAGATCCACTGTTCCGCAACTGATTAGCAGGCCACTAGACAAAGGTAGAGCTTAAATATACCATCACCACAGATCTGTAAACAAACCAGGCATCAACTCCATTATTGCATTATTTGGAGAATTTGTTAAAAATTTGCATGGCACAGTACAAGCAAGCAGCTACTAAGCTGTAGCTTAAATAGGCAAATTAGTATGAATTAGAGAATAAGACCTTTTATAGTTTTCCCCCGCAATAACATTCTGTCTCTTAACACATTTCCCCCAGTTTGCAATCAATGGAGGAACTCTTGAAGAATTTTACTAAAAGGATAACAGCATTCTGAGGACTCTAACATGACACTATCTGGCAGAAATAAAACACTAGCAGCCTGGCTAGAGGTATCTGTTGCAACTTGCAGGAGAGAATCCTCTCAATTCAAAACTGCATCTATCATTTGACGTTAGCATTGTAGTTAAACAGCCTACCACATAACCAATACCCCAGTTACTTGTAATTCACTTCTCATCATTAACATTTCCAAATGTGGCAGCTTTTGACAATGATTATGAACCTGTTTTCAAAATGGATGGATCTACTTTCGATTTAAAGGGTTGTTCCTGGTTGACCCATACTCACCATTTTGAAGGACAGACCTAGAAGCACCAATCCCTTGAGAAGTAGTGGATGGCACACTAGTGCTTGCTGTAAAATTAGCAGGTGTGGAAGGCCTTAAAATGCTACTCTGAGATATCACAATTCCATCAGAAACTATACTTCGAGGAGAACTTCCTGTGTTGGTACCTAAGGTTAAAGTTCAAGGTAACCCGCTCATTTCAAAGCCAAAAGGTGTTGAAAATGTTTGATGCTGTTGTAGATGTGTCACATTCTTCTGCTGCATATTCTCAAACTGTTGATTTTGAGATGATGCCTGCCCAGATTGTGGACTTTGCTGTCTAAGGAGTGACTGTTGTATCTAGAGTTCCTGATCCTCAAGATGTTTGATCTGTTGTTGTTGTATATCCCCAAGCTATTGATTAATTTGGAGGTGTTGTTTGTGATGATGGATGTCTTTCTACTTGGTGTGCTTGTTTTTGGTTAGGAAACTACTGAAAATTGTAATGCTGAGGTGCCACAGGTTGTTGTTGTTGCTACTGCTGTTGTGTAGAAACCATAGACTGGGCCAACTGCTGGGGTAAGGACTGCAACATAATGGTGGTCCTGCAACTTTCATTTGAGCAGACTGCTGAGAATGCCCCTGCCTTCTAACCTGGTTAGAAGCATCTAATATTTGTCCTGGGAAAGACATAGACTACCCAGGGGGGACATTAAAGTTGGTTGCATTAAGGGGTGGTCTATATACAAAAGTAATCACAGATGATTCTGCTTGAGCTGGAGATATAATAGAACTTGAAGGAGCCTTAGATCGAGCCATATTCTTGGAACTTTGGCTAGGCTGTTGGACAGGAATGGGTATACTAGTATAAGCAATGGAACTTCTATCATCAGCACTTGGAACCATCAGATTTCGAGGTGAACTACAATTGCGTGTTAAGCTAAAAGTGCCATTTGTTGGAGAGCCTTGAGTGTATGTTGGTGCTTCCTAGTATGGTTGATAGAGTTGATGTTTAGCTGATACTTTCATGTCATCTAAGTGTCCACCTTTACTGCAGCTTCCTTCACTTCCTGCAGCTCAATTATACTTATCTTCTAACGAAGTTATTGCTGCAAATTTTAAAATCAAGAAAACATGTATTTTAATGAGAATGAAACTGCATATTATGTTTATTTCTCCTAGATATGGCTGCATGGAATGCATATATAAAATTTCAGGGGGCCTAACTTACCAATGATCATTGGCTAATCATGATTTCCTTAGCACTCAATCTCATTACATCTTGTAAGCAAAGTTGCCAATTATTGCCTTTATCAGTGAAGAAGTCATTCTTGCAACTATCGTGTAGAAAGGCATGTGTGCTTCTTGAAGAACATGATTTGTTCCTTTGTTTTGAAAGTCATTTTAACATACGTTGAATTTCTGATTGCATGTGATTTGTAGATTGTTCATTTTCGGCATCTGGATAAGCCAAAAGAAGATGACTTTTGTCTTGAACTGTAAGTACAATTCTATTTATATGCAATGAACTTTAATATGTCAAAGAAGTTCAATGTGTAGGAGCTTTGTCTAGGTTTGAAACTTGTTCTATCCATGTTGCTTTGATCTGTGATGTTTGCAGGTCAAAGTTGGACACTTGTGATGATGTTGTTAAGAGGGTTGCAAATCAACTCAGTTTAGGTGATCCTTCAAAACTTAGGCTTACGTCACACAACTGTTATTCATAGCAGCCAAAACCTCAACCAATTAAGCATCGAGGTGTTGATTGCTTGAGTGATATGCTGGTGCATTACAATCAAGTCTGAGAAAATTTGATAGGCTTTCATCAATCTGAAGATGAAATGTTATACATCTCAAGATTGTAGAGATTTTCTGTCATTCTTCTACTTAATAGTATGAGTCAAACTTTGTCGTGTTCACTGGTTTTAGTGGCTCATATCTTGCTTCACTTTATCTCACTGTTAAGATCTTAATGTGGTTTTTGGGTAGATTTCTAATATCTTGTATTATGAAGTACTGGATCTACCACTTTCAGAGCTATCCATTTGCAAATGCCAGGAAAGACAACCATAGATGGTAAAGGAGTTATAAAGCAACTTTTACATAGCGGATTTTACTTTTAGTAGGAATATGTTATTCTTAACTTAAGAAAAATGATAAACTGATTAAGTTAAAATGCGGCTAAAATAGAAACATTTAAATAAACTTTATTAAACTGGCTGTCAGAAGCAACACTTTCTTAAGTATATATCAGACAGTGCAAAGAGGACCTAAAGTAGCAGAATGAGATTGTAATAGTAATAATTATGTAGTTTGTAGATTGATATCTATCATAAATTTGTTTGAATATCATCATTTTCAAGCAATAACAACTTCTTAAAGGGTGCTAGCTCAATGGTAGAGCGCCTGCCTAATTATGGGCAGGAGGTTGGTGGTTCGATTCCTCCATGCCCTATCATAAATTTGTGACTACAAAAATGACTAAATTCACATATATATACGACTCTTAGTAGCTAATTTATTGTATCTTAGTCGTATTTAGCTTAGCCATTAATATGTTAATTTCTAGTAGTTTATTTAGTCGTATATTTGGTCATTAATGGTTGCAATCAGTGACTAAATCAGCGACTAAATAAATGATTAACTCAGTGACTAAATAAATGACTAAATCCGTGACTAAATCATTAACTATCAATGACTAAAATAATGACTAAATCATTGACTATCAATGACTAAATCATTGTCTATCAATGACCAAATCAATGACTAAATCAGTGACTACTAAGTCAGGCTATTAATGACTAGTGAAATACGACTAGCTATAAGATAGTGGTAATTTGCTACTATTAGCCACCGATTCAAAAATAGTCGTTTATAGCCTGATTTTAGTCATTTTTTTAGTCATTAATTTCTCATTTTCTACTAGTGCTTGGACATAGTCCTAAATTGATAGAGATTGATTCTCCCGTAATAAATCCGGTGGCTTCGGTCCTTGAGAATGTGGTAGGATTGCATCGTCCTTGGACTTCATCCTAAAGTTATAGGGACTGATTCTCCCGTAATCAATCCGGTAACTTCGGTTGTCGAGAATGTGGTGGGATTGTATCATCCTTGGACTTTAAGTCCAAAAGTGATCCAAAGACTTTTTGTCTTTGAGTTGTGGTTTGTAGGTTGTTGCTAATGATGACGATGCCGTACTAATCAAAAGATCAGAGTATGATGATGATGACATACTGATCAAGAGATCAGAGTATGATGATGACATACTGATCGAAAGATTAGAATATGATGATGATAACATACTGATCGAAAGATCAGAGTATGATGATGATGACATACTGATCGAAAGATCAGAGTATGATGATGATGATGTACTGATCGAGAGATCAGAGTATGATGATGACGTACTGATCGAAAGATCAGAGTATGATGATGATGACATATTGATCGAGAGATCAGAGTATGATGATGACGTACTGATCGAAAGATCAGAGTGTGATGATGATGACATACTGATCGAAAGATCAGAGTATGATGATGATGACGTACTGATCTAAAGATCAGAGTATGATGATGACGTACTGATCTAAAGATCAGAGTATGATGATGACGCACTATGATTATGATGTTTCTGATCGAAATATCAGAGTATGTTGATGATGTTTCTGATCGAAATATCAGAGTATGTTGATGATGTTTCTGATTGAAATATCAGAATGTGATGATGATTATGAGAGATAGATCAGAATATGATAATGATTATGTTGTTGCTGATCGAAAAGTCAAAGTGTTGATGATGATATTGCTGATCGAGAGGTCAAAAGTGCTGAAGATGTTGCTGCTGATCGAAAGGTCAAGGTGCTGAAGATGTTGTTGCTGATCAAAAATTCAAAGTGCTGAAGATGTTCCTAATCGAAAGGTCGAAATTCTCAAGATGTTGTTGCTGATTGAATAGTCAAAATGCTAAAGATGTTGCTGATTGAAGCAGTCAAAGAATTAATGATGATGAAGACTGAATATTGAAGATGAAGACCACATGATGTTGAAAAGATTCCAATGATTTATAGATGTGTTACCCTACTGATGTCGATGATGTCTCCTATTTCTACTCTTGTTGTTGTTGATGTTGTTGTAGAATACCCTTCTCGTTAAGGGGGAGTGTTGAAATATTGTAACTTCGAAGAATATTCTATATGTATTTTTTTGTGGTCTTCGATGGTCCTACCAGGAGAACCACTTGTATTACATTGTACCCCGATGCTCCTAATTGGAAGAACTAATAAGAGTCATGAGGTATTCCCCTCTAATTGTAAAGGTGGGTCATTAGCACCCCAGTGTGGTTACTTGAGCCTACATGTGTAACTCGAGCCTACATGATTTAACTTGAGCCTACATGTCAAATGAGTTAACTTAAGTGAACGGATGAATATAAATAGAGGTGTAGTGATCCTCATTTGGAACACACACACACTCTCACTTGTGTATCACATTAGTGGAGAAGAGAAGAGTAGCTGGAGAAGGAGGAGGATCAGGCTTTGATCTCCTTGTTGGTTTTACCTTTTATCTTTTTGGGGCATCTATATTGAGGAAGCTTTTGCTGGGTTTTTCCCTTTAGGGTTTTCCCAAGATAAATATTTGTGTTCCTTTTGTATGGTTGTGCTTGTCTATCTTTCAGTGATCCTGTTTATATGCTTTTGTTATGAATTCGAAATGAAATACTAATGATCTAGCTTAGCATATGAAAATTTAACATTATCTTTATGAATGAAGATGACTTGTTTTCAAAATATTCTAAAAGTGTTTGAATAGGTATTTTATGCCTCTAATAAATGGATTCAAATTGTCAATTTACTATTTTTAATAATGTAAAGTGTTATACATTTTTTTCACTTTATTGAAAACACATTGTTATGCCAAAGTAACTAGAAACTCAATAAAACATTACATAATTTTAAATAATGAAAATAATTATAATTAAAAAAACCATTGTTATATAAAAGGTAGAAGCCAAAATTAATGAAAAGAACACTCATAGAGACTTAAACACAATGAAGAACATTGATATTACTTGTTGGAAAGAATTTGGGGAAAATGAATGGGTTTTTGTACTTGCTCAGCTAGGCAAATGACTAGAGTCAGTAGTTGGCCACATGGAGGAATTGGCAGAGGGAATTCATGATGTTGTGAAGAATATCAATGTTTCTATAAGAACAGAAGTTCATCTTACAATAGAGTTAATAGAAAATGAAGTTAATAGGTCTAGGGATTGTCTAATGGATATGGCAGAAACAACTGTTTTCATTTTCTGTCGTCTGTTTGGACTTCACAATATAGACAGAGCGGAAATGACCAGTTTGTTGAACTCCTTAAAGCATGTCAACTAGGAAAGAGCAGAAGCTCATGCTTTTGAAGAAATTCTTCGGATATTTTTTGCTATAGGTATAGATGAATCAATTGCATCAATCTCTTGCCTAGTTGACATGTTGTTTAGAAATTTTGAGTTCCTTTGAGGGTTTGGCTCTAGGCCGTGACTGCGGATATGTGCAGGAGCTGGTCCCATCCTTATTCCTTTGAAACTCATACCATTCAAGTGGGCCAGACACCATCTAGATTCTATTTTGTTTTTTTTTTATGCTCGAGCCTCGAGTTTGGCAACAATGAAATTTGGAAAAACATTGCTAGTGCAACAAAATATGACAAAACCCATGATTAATTTTGAGATAGTAGTAGCAAGGATGGAGGCATTGCAGCTTGAGGTGTCCTACCTTTCTAAATTTAGAATAGATAATTACGAAGGACAAAGATGCCAACTCAAAAAATAAATGATAGCTAATATTACAAAAGTGGATACTCATATAATGGTGTTTGAGCAAGATTTAAGAAACTACTTCGCTGAATGATGTGCTCCATGATGTAATCAACTTGGACCTGTAGGTTTGCTCATAATAGTTTTCCTTTGAGGTGCATAATTTGTGATGCCTTCTTGTGACAATTTCCTACTGTCTACTCTGAAACATTGTGAACCATCCTCTTTCTTCCAACAATAATTCCTTTCTTATGTGCTGTTGTAAGAGATACATTGGGAAGGAATTGTTGTTTGATTTCTACCTCCTGAAAATCACATACCTGGCAAGTCTGTTGTTCCACTCCTCCTTAGGCTCTTCCATCTCCCTATCTAGCATCTTATACTGTGCAAGCTTGTCCTGATTTCAACCAAGATGTGTTTTTCTTTCAAGGAACATAAATCTCTTCCATCTCCCTTCATTTCCCTCTCCTATAATAGTCACACATGCCCAGTTTCAATGCTTTTTTTTAACCCCAAGGGTAGTCCTCTTTTATGTCCCAAAACTTCTTCCATCTTTTGCACTGAATCCTTGTGTATTCTTCATTCTTTGCAATGTTTCTTTGATGATTTGGTGCAGTAATCTACTAGTGTTCACATCTACCACTCTTTGTCTATATAAGACTATCCCCTGTATTCAAGTGGGTGTAGATCTATTTCTATCAACAATATTTGACATTATGTGTACTTTTTAATTGCAAAACTGATCTCATTGATTGTTTTTCACTTTTTTTTATCATATCCCATTTATTTTTTCAATTTCTTGGGCACCACATTTCACATTATTCCTATGTGCATCCCAAGATGACTAGTGGCGTGGCTTCACTCAGTGTGCCCTCTGTTACCAGAATTACATGACGTTGTTGGTTACTAAGGAGGGTCCAGCTAGAGCTAGGGATGTAATTTTGTATCCTTACATTTGTAGATTGCTTTATTTGATGACCAGAATCCTACTGTGATGAATGTGTACGGTCCATATGGCAAGAAGCAGTTATTCTGGGATAAATTTTGACTTTGTAGGTGATTAAAAAAGATAGATTGATAATTAACAGATATTTAAATCTCATAGTAAACATGCATGAGGTTTGGGGAGATACAACCAAAGTCGACAGGTTGGTCGTGTTACCCACCTATTTGCATGGGTGTCCACATTAGATGTTCATGAGGATTTCTAGGCCAACCTTGGCTTACCTAGACATAGAAGAGGAATTCTGAGGTATTTTTGTGGGTGAGATGAACAATGAGGCATTGTTGTGATTGTTCTGAACATCAAAACCGGCAGTTACAACTCCAATCCCAAAACCCATAGTTGAGTCCCAAGTAACAAAGAACATATCAAAGATGGAAAAATCACCTGTTGACTTATAATCCATTGATTGTTTCCCATAATACCTAGGTGTGGATGTAGTCCCACGGACAGTAATTTCAGATCAATATCCAGATCCATACCCATAACCACCATCGATAGCAGGGTGTAATATGGAGGAGAAAGAAAGATGATGAGGGCTATGTATAGATGTCTGTTGCAATGTCTGCAAGGGGTCTTCTGAATCTAGAATGACAGTTTACTCCAGTTTGGGCTTTTGCTAAGATAAATTAGAGTGAAAGGCTTGATGATCAAGTGCAATAGGCTCCTATGGCTTAACACAATTCTTCAAATCTATTGAAACTGTGCAGTTCGACCATCCTTGTTTAGTTTAATTACCAGTCATGTTATTGTCCAAGTTATTACCTGAGATGGAATTAGAGGAAACAACAAAAAAAGGAACAAATATTAGGTAGACTATTGAGCTTCCCAGTTCTAACTCATGTTGAAAAATTAAAGAGTAAAATAGATGTGATTGGTGCAGCAATAATACTTATTAAAGAAGACCTCTTTTAAGTTTTTCCTTTATTTGACTTCAGCTGACTCTATTGGATGGACTTGCTGAGTTTGACTAAATACGGTACTAACCTGGAGAGTTGGCCCCATATTACGTCATCGTCTATATTTTTATGCTCTTACAATAACATGGGTAAACTATTTAATGTTGAAGAATTTGTGATTGGATTTCATTAATTTTCTTCTCTTGGGAAGGTAGCCATCAGAATATAAGTCTTATGAATTTTATGTTAGTATGGCCATGAGAAATGAATCTAGTTTATGTTCTTTGTATTATGTAAAATATAATACTCTATTTTGATGGCTTATTATTATAATTTTTCAGAGTTAAGATCTCAGAAGAGTTAGAGCAAGAGGATTTGCAAAAGATCCCAAAATTCAAGGCTAGGCCATTTAATAAAAAGATACCAATTAACAAGTTTGTTTTCTATCCATACTTTGCAATTTTCTCTATCAAGTTTTTGAATGATCTTATGTTTATAGATATTCTGCACTAAAGGGGATCTTGGTCTATTTTTCAATCTCAAACATCATATCACAACACCTGTGGTAGGATGGATGTAATAAGGTTGATGCAATTAAAATTATTTTCAGGATCATTTCTTATAGGAATATATTAAATTGTTTTTTATCTGAATCAGGAATTTCACTTTGCAACCGATGAGCGCCTTTTTCTACCTCCACTAATTGAACTTTTTAAAAAGGTCAGGAACTTAATCCGGATAGATGATTGATCAAGAAGAAAGTCTTATTTTTCAGGTGTCATCTTTTGGTTATTATTATCCAATTGATATTTTAATAATTTGGACATGCTGTGTTGTTTTATTAGCTCTCTCTCAATTCACAACCTCATCATGACCCAGTGCCTCAACTAACAGTTCCTCATCCATTCCATATCCTAACAGAGGTTTTTGGCCCTCCCTTCACCATGGAATTTGAAGCATGGCTTGTCATAATTTGATGGTATTCTTTTTGCAACTTTTAGGAGCGTGGTGTAGAGAAGGAAATGAAATGTGTGACAAAGTTTCTAGAGGGTGAAGAGAGAGAGATGGAAGCACAGATTCCAAAGGCTAATCCATATCCTTAGACCACCAATTATCCTCTAGTAAGCACTTTAACAACATTTTACCTTTGGTTCCATATGTAAGATGAAGAATATTCAGGATATTGTGAAGATCATAGAGTATTAAATACATTTATAATTAAACAGTATAATCTTCCAAAGTTAATGTGTAATGTGTAGACCTAGCAACAAATATTCAAACAATTAAACCACCTTTTGAACATCTGATAGATATTTATTTCAAGTTATGTGTGAGAGATCATGTCTAATATTATATTTAAGATTACATTTATATAACATAAATGCTTCCTTTTAAACGAAAATTGGGACAATAGTCATTTGATATTCCCACTACCTTCCAGGTTCCACCAAAGCCAATCTCCGAGGATTGTACCAAGCCAGATCATTTTCAACTTGAAAGTTTAATGAGGCATGAAGAGGAGCTACAACGAAGAGCAGAAGAGCTTGCAAGGATTGAGAGGGAGGAGCAAGATATCAGAAAGTTTCGAGCTTAACCTATTATAAGCAAGTAAGTCATCATACAGCTGAATATTTGAAAATTTTGTCAATGAAATGAAAGAAAATATACCAACCATTTAGAATTTGCTGCATATAAAATATTAAAAACAATTTAAGCATGTGAACAGTTTATTATTTTAGCCGAAAGAAAATCATAGCATGCTTACACAGGTTTTGTCATAACTAAATTCTGCATCCCTAACTTATTAAGGTTCTAAGAAAGGGAGTTTTTTGTATTGTTTCTATCCAGCTACACTTCTGGAAAATTTTGGTGGGTTGCTTACTTTATAAAGATAAAACATTGTACCATGCCTTGGAAAAAGAATCCATAATTTACAATACAACTTTGTTGTCATTGAAATAAAATAAAATCTACCAACTATGTACAATTTGCTGCATATAAAAAATTACCAACCCCAAGCACAACAATTTAAGCATGTGAATAGTTGTCAATTCTTTAGCTGAAAGAAAATCATAGCATGTTTGAGACAGATTTTATCATAACTAAAATCTGCATTGCTAACTTAGTAATTTCTAAGAAAGCAAGCTGCTTGTATTGTTTCAATCTATTACACTTTTGGAAATGTTTGGTGGGTTGTTTGATCAAAGTTTCAATCTATTACACTTTCAATCTGCACCATGCCTCAGAAACAAAATCTATAATATGCAAAAATTGTTCATGGTCAAAGTTTGAAATACTCTATATTTGTTTACATGTGACTAGAACTCTCTAGAACTGTTTGATGGGTTGCATTAGTAATCAAGACAAATGGTATGACAAAGAATATGAACTACCCTTGATATGGAATCCATAATTTACAACCGTGACATTGCAAAATGCTATACTGGTCAAAGTCATACTTATTTTTTGCTACCAATGTATTTATGAAGCTAAATCATATGGTAATTGGAACATTGTAACTATGAATGGTGAAAAGATAATGAAGTCAAAAGAACCATTCCAATCATTTTTTCAAAGTATGCAAGTATATGGATTCATCTATTGAAAAGTACGTAAAAATGAGTTCATGAAAAAACTAAAGCCACATGGTAAAAAAACTAACGAGGTTTGATTATATGGAAGGTCTATAATTGTGTTTCTCATATTTTTATGGACATGATTTGAACACTGTCATAATGTTCAGAAGTTGTTTTTATTTAAACAAATAGATTTGCAAAGAATTACCTTCAGTTCTTGGTTTTGACCATAGACCCTTGTTAATATGGAGGCAATATATATACTGATTTCATATTACTGAATCGTATTCGAATTCGTATTCGTACTCGAATTATGCTACTATGGTTCAAACCAGCGTTGTTTTACTCATCTAAGATTCGCCTAGGCCTCCTAGTCTATTTAAGGCATGTCTGAAACGAGTATGTGGCTAACACTAGCTAAGTAGATTTGGCTCATACTTGGCTCAGACTCGCCAGAGACGACTTGGACTTGGCTGACGCTCATATTACAAACCTATTTCTTTTGTGTTTCAAGTTTCAGTTTATTTTTTTGCAGACAAACATAAGTTTGTATTATCATAATTTATGACATGGAATTTGTGGATAGACTATTACTTTATAGCTCATATGAATTGGAAATATCATTGATATATTTTTAAAATTTTTATTTTCTCTGCACAAATTTTTTAGTTTTTTTCATTTTGGTCTATTTGTAGAGTTTCGTGGAGTCCTTAATGAAGTTTTGCAGTCCCTTTTTTTTTGTCTGGTCTACAAAAATTCTTAGCAATTCACCCACTCTCCCTGGCTTCCCTTCAACCTCGCTTTGATACCATGTGAGTTTTATGCACAAAAATGTGGGGCAGAGAATGCAAACTGTAATATATTAAAAGATGGAATGGTAAGCTTGATTCATCTACCATATGGTGTGGATTTCAATACATATAAGGAAGACAATGTCCCATACAAAAACCTCATACAACCACTTTATTACTTAAGCTTTATCATAATCTCAATTTATAATATATGATATAAGACGCGTATTTGCCAACCTGGAGTGCACAACAACTGTATCATTTGACCATTATTGCACTATATAGTCTTCTCTTGATTGTCTATATTATGATAAACCAACCTCTTTAATAGCTTCAGTTTCGGTAGCCGCTACTAATTTTTTGTAAAATTAGTTGTACATGTGATGAGTTTTTATTTTTTTAATCTATGCTAATTCTTCTAGTTACTCATCCAAAATGTAACATGTAAGTGTATATATTTTTTTACACTTGTATTATGTGCCTAATAAAACACCATCCCAATAATTAGAGATGAAACAGAGTTAGGTATCAAATTCCAAACTGCAACTACTTGCATGTGAATTTAGTGTAACATTCAAAGAGGCCAGGTGGGGTTCTGAAGCAATGTTTTTTCCTTCTAATTAAGCCATTTCATTTCTGTGTAAAATCCATTCAGAGTTTAAGATACAATTCTATTATGTGAGCAGCTTAGGCCTCTGATTGTGTCTAGAATTCTGTTTGAACTTTGCCACAGTCCTTGCTCCATATCTGTGTGTATCAACACATTTCATTTCATTTGCAGATTATAATAGTATTTGATATTTTGTAAGGATGCACAATATTTAAATATCAAACATGAAAATGATTCAGCAATCCAGTGTTAGTAGATACTGCAATCGATTGTAATAGCTTTATCTATTGTTCCTAATATCTATCTTTAGTCAAATCTATAAAAGGTATCAGTGTCAGGAAGTAAGAGTTGAGATTAACGTTATTTAAACATAACATAAGAATGTAATTGTTTATGATAATAATGTTGTATGCCATTTTATACTCTTGGGATGATTTTGTCTGACTTTTTTGAATGGTATTTGGTGTGTTTGAAGCTAGATAAGGAGCTCAACACCCTATGCTAAGCTATTGTGATTGTGCATAATCATTGTCTCTATCTGGCACAAGAGATTCTTGGACTTGCATTTGAGGTGTGCACATTAATATCGACCTGCAGTTGATTTTGGTATCTTATTAGAACTTGTTTGTCCTTTTTTATATGCTTATAAACTTGACTGGTACTAGATCCATCATAGAAAGAGATATCTACAGCATGGAATTAACATTGTATAACTTTATTGTTGTCAATTAAAATAGATGTATATGCAATAATAAAGCTGCTAAGTTACAGAGCTAAAGTTCTGAACATATAATATTTATTCAAGGATGTGGAACATTCAAGACACTGTTAATATATTTGCAAAGTTAGACAAAGTATGAAAAAAACCCTACCAGGAAGTATTTAGAGAGATTGCCTTCACTGGATAGGGAGACTGATATTCCTGGGTTGCAGATACTCCTAAAAGACAAATGTAACCTATACTTTTCCTTTTAACAGAGTAAAATGAATTAAAGTTGTACTTATGGGATAGATCCTACTTAATGAAAGACCTTTTTTCCATTCTAAAAACTGATTTCCAATTTTCCATTATCCAAGTATCGCTTAGATTTAAAATTCTAACCAGAAAACAGAAATCAACTACATTCCAAAGTTGTTCTTGATATCTACAAATCACATACATTCCAAAGTTGTTGTTGATATCTGCAAATTATATGCCATATCTGTCAACGAGCCCTGAAAGGTGATTCCATTTTTAGTTGTTCATAAGATAGCTGATAATAACATATTTATATCTCTGCTTCAGTTTCGTCTTAATTCTTGGCACTTCATAAGATACCTGATAATAATCGATTTATGTCTCTGGTTTAATTTCCTCTTCATACTTGGCACTTACTAACTTTACAATAGTCTGACGAGGTAGTTAAGGCCTTGATTATCCATGTTCTTGCAGTAAGTACTAAATAAGGAGGGCCAAATCATCTATGAACTCGAGTAATAAATGTGGGAGCTCTCACATATGAACTTGTTTATTTATGGAAGTTATTTCCTTTTTACCCTCAAGTTGCATAATCAGATGATAAAATGACTAGTATTTTTGTGTATCTTATACCAAATAGAGATATTGTGTAGGGTAACCTTGTAGCTAAAAACATGATCTGCTAAATTTATGCAAGTTTATTGCTTGTCAAGACAAATAGCTGAATGAATACATGTGTTTTTTTGTTTAAATGAAAATACAATTGTTGATTAAGATCATGAAACTTCAGTGAAGGGTCAAGATTTATATCAGATCCATGATTTCTTTGTTCTTTGAGATGTGTTTTGAAATCACTATATTTGATATTCCCAAGGAATAAACAAAAATATACATTTGACTAGTCCTACGAGGACTCAAATGTGTTGGATACTATTTTGTTGTCCATCATTGAAAAATAAAGCAATTTAAGAAAACTATTAAAAGTATTCCTTACGTATTCTCTAGGATACTCAATTTGTCATCAATACAAAATCATCAAAATAGTCCTAATATCTAAACCAGCAATACAACAAGACGAGCATAACTAGTGTCTACATCCCTCAACTATGACTCCGAGCTAATATGCCATTAAGTGGTTGTTAGTACAATTATTTTCTGAATCAGATAGGAAGTGACTTTTCTAAATTCTTATTTGGTTTAGGTACCCTTCTGTAACAACAAAGTATATTTAGAAATCTTGTCTTCCATTGAGTTGAAATCTTGGTAAATGTGTCGAAAAGGGATTATTATTATGGTTTAAAAACAATTTTTGACCTCTTGAACTTGGTTCATGCAGGCCCATATTCTTGATGCTAGACAGATGATTAGCCCAATCTATGATAAAATTTGAATATCCATAACCTTGAAATTGTTTAATACCTCCATTCTTAGTTGTTTTCCACAGTCTGAATGTAGACTTCTACCCTGCTTGCCCCTTTACTAGCCTCATAGTTTAGCAACAAATGAAAGGAAGAGTTGTTAGTACAAGTCTCCTCTGAATCAGATAGGAGAGTGACTTTTTTAAATTCTTGTTTGGTTTAGGTACCCTTCTGTAACAAGAAAGTATATTTAGAAAGCTTTTCTGCCATTGAGTTGAAATATTGGTAAATGTGTTGAAAAAGGATTATTATTATGGTTTCAAAACATTTTTTGACCTCTTGAACTTGGTTCATGCAGGCCCATATTCTCGATGTTGGATAGATGATTGGCCCAATCTATGATAAACTTTGAATCTCCATAACCTTGAAATTGTTTAATTCCTACATTCTCAGTTGTTTTCCATAATCTGAATATAGACTTCTTCCCTGCTTGCCCCTTTACTAGCCTCATAGTGTAGCAACAAATGAAAAGAAGAGTAAAAAAAAAACAAAGCATCAACTCCACAAATACCTGATACTCATTTTCATGCTCTCTTAAAAAGACCTAGGATTTTCTTTATCAATATAATGCATTAGTGAACAGCTGGAAGGTTTTTCTTTTATAATCATTTTTTAGTCCATTACCTCTCTAATCCTGTGTGCTACCTGGGAAACTGTGAAGACCTGTTCCAAGAAGATCATCAAATTTCTTGACATCCATATATCATATATAAGCAAAACATGGGAGCCTAAAAATTTGCTACAGTTTTGCCACCAATCCAGTCCTATACAATCTACCAAGCTATGCCTATATATATCATCTTGATCTGTCCCCTTGAACTTGTGACACATCAAGTCATACAGATCTGGAGAAGGTGCACAATATGAACAAGTGATCCACAAACTTAGCATTGCATTTGCATATGATACATCACCCTTGTCTGCACCAATCTCTCATTTCCCCACTAGTAGTACTTTATTAGCCAGTACAAACCACATTAGTGTTTTTGTTTCTAAAGGGCTGAATAGCTTCCAAACAACTGTCCACTAGGATGCCCTCTCTTGTATGAGTTCCTCCACTTTTCTAGCATAACCTATTTTGACCCACAAAGCGCATTTCCTTGTTCCCTTGATCCTTGAAAAATTTAAATTCTCGGATCCTTGATGATTGGGCAAGTCAATGTAATCATCTCATTCCTCTTGCTCACCTTGTAAACTTAATACTGTCTACTATCACCCATCCTCAATACTAGGCATTTCTTTCCAATTTTAAGTCCACCTCTCTATGACAGTATAGACCACTGATCATGTAAACTATCTAGTAGAGCCTCTCAAATTTGAAATTTCCTTCAATCTTGATCCACGGGTCGTTTCCAATTCTGACTTTTCCTCAGTTCCCTAATTTATTTACCCACCAAGGGGAAAACTTTACCAAAGGCTTTCCTTGTAATGGAAGCATCCTATGAGTGTTTTTTTAAGCCAATATTCCATGGATGCATCTCTTAAGTGTTTGGATTTCATAACTTGACCTCAGTGTCCATCATTATAAAGAAATCTCTAAAGGATTTTAGTTGAAAATTTTGAGATGAAGTGTTTTATGTGTTTTAAACCCCATTCCCAACTTACTTGGAATTGGCTACCCTGTTCCATTTATAACTACTGGAATTTCTTGGCCCTCCTCCTATGTGAAGGATGCTGAAACACTTCTTTCTAATTTGGTTAAGATTCCTTTTGGTCGTTGTGCTATAGACATCCAATAATCTTGTATGCTCTCTAGAATAGGTTAATGAAGGTTGATATATGAACCATAGGACAGTTACGACCAAAATTTAAATGTCAATCATATGGTTTCAAGATGAAACCCAAGTATTTTACATCTTGAAATAATTAATGGGAAATATGATTTTTGTCTGGTCTTTAAATTACTCTGCCGATCCACTTTACATTTCTAAAGACTTATTCATATTTATTACCATTCATGTAGTCTTGCAATAGAGGTCCAGAAGCCCCTTAATATTTTCCATCTCCCTAACAGAACTATTGACTGAAAATCAATGTGTCGTCTACCAAAAGTAAATGGGTGATATGAACGAGTTTGTTGCTTTAATCCCCTATAATTTTGTTCTAGCATTTAATTAATTTAGAAAGTTTTCTTTATTGGGCTAAATTGTTTTAAAAAATATTTCACATTTAGATTTTATTATTTTTTATTTTCTATGTCCTATTTTTCTAGTAGCAAAACTTAGAAGTTCTATGATGTTATAAATCCTTCACAGCAACACTGGGGACTTTTTTTACCTCCACTAGTGGAAAAGGTTTCCTTGCTTGGATCAACTTCTTCAAGTAAATTGAGCAAATCATTGGATCTTGTAAGTGACTTTAGGATTTTAGTATATTGTACTTCTGTTCAATTATCTTTAGAATTTGTTATTGATATCTATGCAGATAGCTTTTTCTATGCTTCCATATTAGATTATTTAATAGCTTCTGATTCAGTCTTAAATAATCATTTTTTTTTTGGTTGGAAAAGTGGTGGAACCCCCTAACTAGCAAGGTTTCCATTAGCGGAGTGGCCACGAACAAGGGGCATCTAAGCCGTTAAAATCACCTGGGGATCACACCCGGCCTGGACCGCACCAACCCTTAACATGGTTGGATTTTTGGTATCCAACGGGATTAGAACCGGTGACCTTCCAGCTTAGGAGGCATCTTAACCATACCCCACCACCAACTGTTCTACATCTCGCAGATCAGTCTTAAATAATCATTAGTATAGAAGATGATGTGTATTTTCTTTAGACAGCTTATGTTTTACTTCAGTGATTGTCTTCTAGATTATTTATACACGGCTTCATTTCCATTTCCTAATAATATATACATGTTCATATTTCCTTGTGAAACTAGAACACAGGAGGTAATGTTAAGACTTCCCTTGCCGGTGGAGGCGCTGGAAGAGCAGTTGTATTGTCGGCTAATGCATCTTGGTATGAAATTTGTTTCTTTCCATGGAATATTTGTTTAGTTTTCCAGCACCCCCTTGGATTGGTGCATAGTAACATTACACATTAAGTTTAGGGAACATAAGCTACCATATGATTTAGGAGTTTGTGGTGGAATATTACATAACTTACTGAATATTGAGACATTAATGGTTGTTGCAGGGGCTCCCATGTTGCACATGAAAAATCATTTAGTATGAGGATCCCAGCTGTTCAGGGCTCCTCTAATGCTCAAACAAGTTCATCTCATTCACTTTCAGTGTCTCCAACATTAAATCTCCTTGCCTTGGTGGTGGAAGTTGTGGCATCAGGGTTGATTTCTGATCATGGCAAGCTGTTGGTCAATAAGGGTGGGCAGTCATCAACATTTATATCTAAAAAAAATATTGATGCCAAACCTAATGCAATGAGTGGAACATATATAAAATTAAATTCATGTGTAAATACTGTTGGGGAAGCTTTCCATGGAAAGAATGCCATTTTAGTTTTGTAATAGTAATAATTATGTAGTTTGTAGATTGATATCTATCATAAATTTGTTTGAATATCATCATTTTCAAGTAATAACAACTTCTTAAAGGGTGCTATCTAAATGGTAGAGCGCCTGCCTAATTATAGGCAAGAGGTTGGTGGTTTGATTCCTCTGTTCCCTATGATAAATTTATGACTACAAAAATGACTAAATTCACATATATACGACTATTAGTAGCTAATTTCATGTATATTAGTCATATTTAGCTTAGTAATTAATATGATAGCATCTAGTAGTTTATTTAGTCATACATTTGGTCATTGATGGTTGCAATCAGTGACTAAATCAGTGACTAAATCAATGACTAACTCAGTGACTAAATAAATGACTAAATCCATGACTAAATCATTAACTATCAATGACTAAAACAATGATAAAATCATTGTCTACCAATGACTAAATTAATGACTAAATCAATGACTACTAAGTCAAGCTATTAATGACTAGTGAAATACGACTAGCTATAAGATAGTGGAAATTTGCTACTATTAGTCACCGACTCAAAAATAGTCATTTATAGCATGATTTTAGTCATTTTTTTAGTCATTAATTTCTCATTTTATACTAGTGTAGTCTCAGGGTTCCATCCTTCTTTTTTACAAATAGATTTTTTGCACCCCAAGCCTTAAGGTGATGCACTTGGGCATATGTACCCCTTCTTCAATAGCTCTTCAAGTTGCATATGCAGCTATTTAAGCTTGGGTGTGCTCATAGTCATTATATATGATGTCCTGAACACTAGGGCATCCTAAGTTACTAAATAAATTGAAAACTAAATATCCCCTTTTTGGTTACAATTCCATAATTTCCCCAAACACATCCTCAAATGCCCTTGAGGACTCAGTACTCCTAAATGTTGGGTACCTTGTATAAGGCTTCCTTTTCCTCATGAACTAAATCTGGCCTCCTTTCCTCAAACTATTTGTAAACTACATGGATTATATTTCCCTGAATGCCACTGATCTTGGAATCCCCTGCACCTTTTTCTTCTGCCCTGGAAAGTGCCTTGTTATATAAATCCAGGATGGAATGCTGCTTGTCCAACTAATTTGTTGGGAAAAAGGAGTAGGGTTAAAACACAATATACTAAGTGTCAAATGCATGATCAAGGTTACAACCTAACATTTTCTTCTAAAGAATGTGAGATAA
Source organism: Pseudotsuga menziesii (assembly GCA_001517045.1). NCBI lineage: Eukaryota > Viridiplantae > Streptophyta > Pinopsida > Pinales > Pinaceae > Pseudotsuga > Pseudotsuga menziesii. The sequence continues at coordinate 355,197 of LPNX011027312.1, read as the reverse complement.
GGAAAGCAGATTCAGGAATATTAGTGGAAAAAGCAAGCGAAACACCAAGAAATGTATACATCCTTGATGAATTCAAATGAGAAAAACCTTGTATGGGACAAGTGGATGAAATATGGTTATGGCATAGAAGGATGGGTCATATAATCTTTTACAATCTAGTAAAACTCAACAAGACAAAAGTAGTAAATATGCCAAGGATGTCAAAACTTATCAAAACTATTTGCAAGCCATGTAAGCATGTGAAATAGACAATAGCTTGTTTCAAAACAAAGGAGACTTTATTTCACTTTGGAAGGAAAGAAAAAGGAAGGAGGGAGATCATGTAATCCTGCCAGTTGAATTAAAATATATAACTAATAATAGAAAGGGTTCACTAGTTCTAGATCTAGCATAGGTGCTATCTTCTCCCTATCAGGTTTAAGCTCTAGGTCATTCTACATGTTTTAATCCATCCTTTGCTTTCTTTATCTAGAATTTCCATGACAATTATTCTCAGCCCAACAATGGATAGGGGTTTGTAGTTCATGTTTAGGATCCATCTTCCCAAGTGATTTTCGTCGATCCTAGGGTGGTGTAAAACTATGAAGGAGATTATAAGGGAACATAAAGTAAGATAAACGTGGAGAACATAAATCCTTTGGATAGGGTGGATTTCCATAGGCAGAGTAGTAAGGTCTTGTACAGAGATGTAGTACTATCTACAGCTTGTGCAAAGAAGGCCTAGAAGACCATCACTCACTTGGACAGAAAATTAAAGCAGAAAAAGAGTAAAAATAGGGCAAGGTTCAACAAAATAAAGGAGCTAGAACACACAACAATCAGCTGTCATCCAACTCAGCAGAATGTGCCTCTATGGGAAAGTTGGTCCAAGAGAAGGACCACTAAATTCTTTCCTTTAAAAATAGGTTGAAGCTTCCAGAAGTAGAAAAATTCCAGATTCCATAAATTGCCAAATTAGAAGAAGAAAACCATAAACTGCAAGGTGATATGAAGGAATGCAGGTTGGTCATGGAAGCTTGGAAGTACAAGGTGGTTGAATTGGAAGTTGGATATACTTCAACTGGAAAAAACATTGGAGGTTCAACACGAAGCAGTAATCCAACCATAACCATATATCTCTAAGCCGGAAGTGGGAATGACCTCTATAAAACGGATCAAAAGTTATTATTGATTTTGGCTGCAACCCAATTAGATGCATTTAACCTATAAGCAAACATAAAAAGATCAGAAGAGTAGAAGGGTAGCTATGAGGACATGATCAAGAAGAAGGAGGAATTGTTGGTAGTTTCCATTGCTGAGATGGATAAGTTACAGAAGCAGGTAGATAAGGCAGGAAAAGCTACTAGTGGAAAGGAGGCACTAGAGCCATGATTTGGGATTCCATCATAGAGGTGATCTCGACAGAGATGATAATACTTTCTCTCTGAATAATACTTGGATGGTCAAGATATATGTGTGTGAGTGATTTCCTTTTGGTGTTCATCCTATGTGGACTTACCCTTTTTTACACCATAGTAGCATAAGTGTTCATGGATAATATATTTAAACTTGTGAAGAAATCTTGTGCTACCCCAACAAAGAAAAATAACAGAGGCCTTAAGAAAGATCATGGGTAGTATGGCTTAGAGAAGTTTAACCAAGGGCAATTATCTAAGAAATTGTCTATTTGAAATATTGAGCAAGTTTCCCCTATAAAATCTAGCACTGAACCTTCATCATAAAAGGTGACAAGTTCATCAAAATTTAAGGCGAATATAAACGATACTACAACAATGAAATTGGATGGTGTCTCACTATCTACAGAGTTTCATTTGGAAAAATCAAACAAGATTAGACAAGTGTAAGTGTTATATTAATTCAGTTGCATTTCAAATTAAAGTTTTATGCCTTTTGTTGTTATATTTATATGCCCAAATATTAATGTTCAAATTGTCCTTCCTTTTTTGTTCTTATCATTTTGGCTTGCGTTACAGGTATGATGCTACAAAAGAAGTCAAATTTAGACAAATGATTCTAACATTTCTACCCCATCTAATCTATGAAGAATCTTATAGCAATTGCACAAGCTAAGCGAGAACAAGCATGTTTTGTAGCTTTGCCACATTTTGTTTCAATTGAAGAAACTGATAATTCTATTCTGTTTATTTCCAGTCCTTCACCAATCCGAGGGATTAGTTCAGATCACAGTTCACCACTCCAACTTCACTTAGATGGTGAGGAAACTGAGGATACAAAGGATGCCATTGCCCATACAGAATCAAGAAGTCCCAGAGTTTATGTGCAGCAGTGGGGTCTTCCAAATACGATGGATTTGGAATCAAGTGAAGAGAATAAAATAATCCTAGAGTGAAAATCAGTTTGAGGGACACTTAGTGGGGATACAGAAGTAGCAACTGCCATGGACACTTTTGAAGGAATACTAGAGATGTTGTCAAGGATGAAGGAAAGTATTGGCAGAGAATTGTGTCATGCTATTGACTATGTAAAATATAAACTTGCTGGTGAGGTAAGCTTGATATCCGTTATTTTCCAGTATGGTAAACACACAACTCATTTTATTTTTGTTTACTATGTTTTTTTTTAACTTTTGGAAAATTAATGATGAAAATTGTCAAGGATTAGAATGAAGAATGAATATCTTGCATGTGGATCATTTATGCATTCATAGTGACTTATGAGAATCCTATACATTGGGTATTTTTCCCTACATTAACTTATTTGTCAATGTCTTTTTAGTTAGAACTTGAAACCTCTTACATACGGATGTGGATACTATATCAAAAGACAAAACTCATATCTTCAGCAAGATGCATAGTATCCCCTTCCATTCTCTACTACCCAATGGTCTCTTGTTGGCAATTGGATTTACCTATCCTCCCTGGAATTGATTGTCTTGGATTGAATGAGAATAACAAAATATAGAAAGGCTATAGGATTACTCACATTCTAATATGTATAATTTGTTTTTTCTAAACCACTCTACAATATTAGGATCTAGGTGAAAATATACCACCTATCTTTCATGATGACTTGCATTGATTTAGAGGCCAAAGTAGGATCCCTCTAGATGATAGATCTCATTTGTAACAAAGGTGGAAATCGATGACCATGCAAGAAGAAATTACCAATGCTACAGAGAGAAATTCCTATGGCTTGGGGTAACACAATAGACAGCTTAACTCCAGAAATCAATCCTTTCCAATATGCAAGAGAAAGAAAATATATAGCACTAAAGGATCTTGATTCGTACCTTATTCTGGATGGTTGATGTAGATCCCCATTGAGATTTCCAACTCCAGCTTGTATTGATAAATTTCTTCCTCAACAATCAACAAACAAGACAATCATGCTATATATATTTGTGTTAGATCTACTCTAGCATATATAATCGATAACATATAAGCATTTGAAATCATCCATGGATAAAATACTCATTCAAATACACATTATTGGACAGGAAAAGATATTTATATTAATATAAAAACAGAGATTACAAGAGTGACAACCTCTATCGGCAGGTATGCGAATCAGAGAAACTAAGTCCCCCACTTGGGCCTCCACCACTTCAATCCTCCATCTCTCTATAGCAATCTCACAAGCAAAAGGCAAGCTTGGGAAGAACACAAAAGTGATCCAACGGACAAAGGGATGCAGACTCAAGTATAAGCTCCGGAAACAATGGACTATAGTTTCTTTGCTCTCGATTCTCTTATGCTTCAATGCATCCAAAGGGTTCCTTATATAGCTCTTCAATGGGGTAATGAAGGGTTGAATCTGAATGATCTCAAGGCATATGGAAGGCCAGGAGACAAGTGAGTCAAATCCACATCAAGGAAAACTCCAAAAGAATTTGGACTTTTGCACACATCCTGATGTATGCGGTTTTAGGGGTCAAACCCACGTATATACACGAGAAATGGATTAAAAGTTGCGTATGGAAATTTAAGCATGTTTTAGGGATGATCTTGGAAACATAAAAGGTATAAAAATGGTCCATGGGGTCTAAAGAGTCTACAGAGGGACATGGAAGGCCATAAAAGTGTGATTCACCATGTGTGGTAAAATTAGCTATAATAGATGCCCCCTAATGTGTGAGGTTAGAGGGGTCATACGATGTCTGAAATACATTATAAGTCCATGCCAGAAGTGGAGTGATGAAAAACCTAGTGGAAGACCAGCCACCCAATCAGCATAGTACAATGATACAACTCTGCATATAACTGCAAGTACATAGAGCAGTCCCCGATACACAAGAGTACAATGGCCATGAATAGGCATGATACAAAATATGACATGAGTGGTCATCACCACATACAATATACATAGATCAGAATCTCCATGATGAAGATATACAAAGGATCATGATCTCCATAATGGCTGAAGATATATAATGGATCAAGATCTCCATAATGGCTAGAAATGTCTGACATATACGGGAATCAAGTCACGAGAGCTGAATTCTCATGAACACTAGCATGATCAAGGAGGTAGCATATAAGAGATACCACCAATATGGAAGGTCTTCTATGAAAACCGCTACGAGTACATGCCCTACTATGTGAATAGAGGTGTCGAGGTCGAACAAAGTAGTCCATTGTTTGATTACTGCGCATTGATGTATACCGTTGACAGATGCGAGATCACCCGTCGATAATGAAAATGCGAATCAAGGTACTAGAGTGCAAACTAACAAGTGTGAGTAAATGTGTTGAGGTCGAACACTTGAGAGAATCCATCAATCATGGGAGATTGATGTATTCCCAAAACCTGTTGATGGCGAGAGAACTTACCACTTGTTAGGTAAAATAAATCCTGAATTCATTTATTCCATTACAAAATCATTTATTTATACATTATATATGCTGGTTGAGTTTCATATTCCGAGCAACCTTTTCAGCTTCCTACATAACTATTCATTTTCCTTTATTTATTTACAAAATATAATCCCGACAGATTATATTCCAACAATCCCCCCCTTAATACGAAGGGGTGTTAGTAAGTCCGAGCATGTTTATGAATCTTTCAATTTTTTCTCGTCTAAGCACTTTGGTGAAGATGTCTACAACTTGATCATTTCTGGAACAATGTCAAAGATGGACTGTCTTGGCCTCTACATGATGTCGAATCAAATGATACTTTGTGTTGATGTGTTTGGTTCGATCATGGAATCTGGGATTCTTAGCCAGCTTGATTGCAGAACTATTGTCGATCAATAATGGAGTGGAGTTCTCTTGTTTTCTTGCAAATCTTCAAGTATCTTCCTGAGCCATACTATTTCTTTCGTTGCTTCAGCTACAGCTACATATTCTTCTTCTGTTGTTGAATCTGCCGGAACTGACTGTTTGTGTGATCTCCATGAGACATCTGCTGATCCAAGACTCATAGTGTATCCAGAAGTTGATACTCCTGTCTCCTTACCGCCATCAAAATCTGAGTCTGAGTACCATATAAGTTTGAATTCATCCACCTTAGAGTACTTGAGTCTAATGTTTGAGTCCCCTTCAAGTATCTTAGAACTCTTTTCGCATCTAACCAGTGTCCTTCACAAGGTTTATGCATGAACCTTGAAAGTATGCCAACAACATAAGAAATATCTGGTCTAGTTGTTGTAAGGTAGATAAGTCTTCCTACAAGTTGTCGATACTTGGTCGCATATTCAAATTATTTTCCTTCGCTTGATGTGAGCTTCATTTTTTGTTCCATTGTAGTAGAGATAGGGTTGCATTCTGTCATGCAAAATTTGTCTAGTAGTTCTCCAACATATTTTTTCTGAGATAGGAATATCTACTTAGGATGTTGAGTGACTTCAATTCCTAAGTAATAATGGAGATGTCCCATATCTGTCATTTCAAAGATCTTTTTCAAATCTTTCTTTATGGATGCTATATAGCTCTCATTGTTCCCTGTCATCAAAAGATCATCTACGTACACCACAAGATACACAACAGATATTCCAACTTTCTTTATAAACAATGTTGCATCATTAAGATCAAAATGTTCAAAATTTAACTTCAAAAGATGCTCGGTTAATTTTTCATACCATGCGCGAGACGCTTGTTTTAGGCCATACAAGGATTTGACAAGCTTGCATACCTTTTGTTCTTTTCCTTTCACAACAAATCCTTTTGGCTGAGACATGAAGACATTCTCTTTCAAGTCTCCATTCAAGAAAGCAGTCTTCACATCCATCTGATAAACTTTCCACCCATTCTGAGAAGCTAAAGAGAGTAAGGTACGGATGGTAGCCCATTTCGCTGTAGGAGAAAATGTTTCTTCATAGTCAATTCCTTCCTTCTATGCATAACCTTTTGCTACAAGCCTCGCTTTGTGCTTGTCAAGTGAGCCATCTGATTTGTATTTGTTCTTGTACACCCACTTGCAGCCAATTGGTTTGGTTCGAACTGGAGGGTCAACTGGCTTCCAAGTTCCATTCTTCATGAGTGCATCATACTCATTCTACATAACTTCTTTCTAATCAACTCGAGTAGAAGCTTCTTGAAAGGAATTTGATTCAAAGTTAGAAGATAAATTAAATTCACAATCAAATGATACATCCATGTCATCACTTGAATTATCTGCATCTCCTCCATCTTCATGTCTTTTTGAACTTCTCCTTCCCGTCTTTCCAACTTCATCCGGATGGACACTTTCAAGTGTATTTGTGGCCCATTTAGGAATATTTTGTGATGGTCCTGGTTGATCAGCTGGTGGTTCTTCATTTCCTTCAAGGTTGAGTCTTCCAAGTCTCTCAATCACATCATCCAGTTGAATCTCTTGTTCAGGTGAAGTAGCAGGAACTTCTTCATGCGGGGGAGTTGGTGCTTCATATGGAAATTCCAAAGGTTGATCCAGAATAGGAATCCCCCCTTCAAGGTTTGGAATTTCATATTCATTTTCAGAATATTTCTTTCGATGAGGATATTTTTCCAAATGATCAATCTATCTCTCAATGGACTGGTCATTTTTATTAGTCTCAAGAAAAATGACATCTCTGGAAATAACAAACTTCTTGTTTACCTCATCATACAGACGGTATGCCTTGGAGTTTTCTTCATACCCTAGGAAAATACATTTTCTGCTTTGAGCACCAAGCTTGCTTCTTTGCTCCTTTGGAATCAAGGCATAACAGGTGGAACCAAAAAATCTGAGATGCCTGACTGAAGGGAGATGGTGAAACCACATTTCATGTGGAGTCTTGTTATCAAGAGAATTTGAGGGACTTCTGTTTCTCAAATAGGCTGCACATTTCACCACATCACCCGAAAACATTAGTTTTACATTCTTAAAAAACATCATTGAGCGTACCATATTCAGTATGGTTTTGTTCATTCTTTCTGCTACACTGTTTTGTTGAGGATTGTAGGGAATTGTAGTCTGATGTGCAATTCCATGTTGGAAAATATAATCTTCAAAAGCATTTGAAGTGTATTATTTTCCATTGTCAGTACGAAGTGTACCAATTTTAGATTGTGCTTGTTTTTCTATCAATGCATGAAAGTCCTTGAATGTTTGAAATGCTTCTAATTTTGTCTTTAATGTGTAAATCCAACACATTCTTGAGTAGTCATCAACAAAGGTCATAAAATACTTATTCCCATTGGAAAAAAGAGTTGGCATTGGGCCACATAAATCGGAATGCACTAATTCTAATTTCCTCCTTGCTCTGAAATTAGATTCATGGAATGGCAGCTTACTGTGTTTCCCTAATATACATGCATCACATTTTCTCCTCTCTTTGGGAATGGTGGGCAAACCAAATACACCATTCTTTTTCAACAAACAAAGACTATTATAATTCAAATGACCAAATCTTGCATGCCACAATAAACTTGATGACAAATTACCTTCTCCATGATGAGAGAGGTAGGCATAGTTCTGAACCCTTGCAGATGAACCCTTTAGCTTCAGCAGCTTCCCATCTTCGTATCCAGTCATGATGACTTGGTTGTCAGAGGACTTTCTTATTTCTACTATTCCATCAAACATGTGGATGGAATGGCATTGCTGTCAAATCTGCACCAAGGACAGCAGGCTTCTTTGCAACTCGGGAAGATAAAGAACATTCTTCAACAAGAAATCAGGGAATCCAGGCATATTCAGCCGAATGGTGCCCATTCCCTTTGGTTTAAGACTTGACTTATCTGCAAAGTAAACTATGCCATTTATTGTTTCATTAAGTTATTCAAAACAATCTTTTCTAAAAGTCATGTGTGATGTTGCACCAGTATCAAGTAGCCAACAATCTGTGTAAGATGAAAGTGAAGTCATTTCATTAATACCAAGATTACAATGTGCAACAATACAATGAGCAGAATTTGAAGATTTACTAGCATCTTGGTTTTTATTGTCATCTTTCTTCTGGTTATGTCCGTCTTTTATGGAGTCCCACGAAGCCCAACACTGATCTGATGTGTGTCCAATCTTTCCACAACGCTTGCACTTTAAATTTGATATTTTGCTGGAGTTGTTTCTGCCTCCTCTGAAGTTTCTTCTTCCTCTGCCTCTCTTGTTGCTTTATCCTTTGGGATGATCTTTGTATTGGTCTTTGGTGTGGTTCTTTGCTTTTTGAGCAAAGCAAAGTGATTCTCCAGATTCCATCTTTTGCAACTGCTAGTGTAATTTACAATAATGAACTTAATATGACAAAGAGAATGAGATAATAGAAAAATAGTAACCTTGAAGGTCTACAGTCTCTGCCAAGGTGATTTACAATCTACGTGGGAAGAGAAAATATGCAGAGAAAATATGCTGTCAATAAGTTCATAAGCAATTTTTTAGCACTAGAAGAACTACTCAGCAATACGCCAAAGGAAATATAGGGTTTTGAATAGCATATTGCAACCACCAGTCAACACACTTCACGATCTAGTATAAACGCACTATCATATGAACGCACAACATGTATAAGAATTAGGTCAAACAATACGGTTTTTGTATCATCAACGAACAATAGAATGAATTTCCTCCACACACTGAGTATTCACAATGTCTTCGGTCTTCAAGGTGAGGTTATATCACACAATATCATCTCACAACTTCCATATTCAACACAGAGGTTATATCACACAACTTGAATGCTTATTTTCTAGAAGTTGCAGTCACAGACTCTTCATATTCACAACATTAGCCAATAAGTTGGCTCATGGCCCTTCAATATTTGACCCAAACCTCACACAATTCAAAATCACAGGTGGAGGAAACCTCAACACCTCGAATGTAGAATATTATGGGATGAGAGAAGGGAAAGGATCATGATCCACAAGAAAATGAACAGATTATGGTGAAGACTTATCCCACTCATATTACAAATTAATACAAATCAATAATGAGATGAAACTAGAGTGTGTGGAATGAATTAGGGTTAATATAATATCATTCTATACCTCAATGCACAGCATGGTAATGAATGCAGTCAATAAGACTCTCAAGCGCTCCTCACTCAGGCTTAGACTTGCAGAAATATTTAGTCACCGAGCTTCAAATGATTAGCAGTAGCAGGACGAATTCAACCTTCATGTGAATGAAGACATGTATGTCTTCATCCTTCTATCCTCGTTCTTCAATAGACTTGCAACAACAAAATGACAAAATTCCTTCAATCCTTAACAAAGAGGTCACGTCCCTTCAGAAAATCGTAGCACTCTCCAACTTCATGATACTCTGCAGGAGAAGGTCATAGGCATGATACTCCATGAGCTTACACGATCTTCACAGAATGGTCATAGTTTATCAGCATGAACAGTTCACACAGAAAATTAGGGTTTCCACCCTAGTAATCGCAACACTTCTTAATCCAAAAAATCGTAGCCCTACACAATGGTCTTCACGTTCCACAAATCTTTCATAAGATTATCTGAGCTCTCACAGATTGTATCAAATATCACATATCAAATATCAAATATCAAATATGGAACTCGCAGAATCCTCACATATATCACATAATATTTGATAGAACGCATTCATAAAACAATATTCATATGATGATTGTCACATGATCATTGAGATTGAAGCGAGTAATGGAAAATGAGATATCGAGCTATACTAGATTGAGAGCATTCTATACACAGGATCAAAGTAATAATGGAGGAGTCTCACTCGCAAAACACAACACACACAATGTCAAACACACCAATCTTCACAGAGTCTTCACAAGGTTAGGGTTTCTAGCAAAGAGAGTCTTCAACTCTCACGCACAGTAATAATATGCACTCAGAGAATATGCCAGAATGGGAAATTCTAGACTGCGGGCAGAAATTCTTGAAACGTCTCCTAGCAAGAGGACGCAGAGGGCATATGCCAGAGCTGAGCCGATAGAGGAAGTAGGAGAATGGCAGGCAGACTGGCAGGCATGCAGGCAGTAGTTATGGAGCTCTGATACCACTGTTAGGTAAAATAACTCCCAAATTCATTTATTCCATTGCAAAATCATTTATTTATACATTACATATGCTGGTTGAGTTTCATCTTCCGACCACCCTTTTCAGCTTCCTACATAACTATTCATTTTCCTTTATTTATTTACAAAATATAATCCCGACGGATTATATTCCAACTGCAAGTCTCAAGGCACTCAAAAATGACTCTAGATTCCAATCCCAGAATAAATGATATGAAGTCAATGGGATGAAATCAGCTGGAAGGAGGGAATTAAGGCATCCCCCTTCATCCAACCCGAGGTACTCAACAAAGCTGTATAATGTGGAAGGACTCGATCATAAGGTGCACAAACCAGTAACTGTACTGGGAATGGCCGACATGCAAAGTTAAGATAACTAAGGAATGGTTGACTCAGGTTTCAACTTACTTCAAACAAGAGCATAACAACAAATGGTGACTGAATGTAGGCAGCATAGAATCAATATACAAAACTGGGACATCTCTGTGATACAGGAGGCATCGATAGAGGCTCCATAGGGACTAAAAGATTAACCAGTCAGTGGCAATAAACTCAAAGAAATGAGTACAACTCCTAAAGTCAAACTATTAACCCAACCAATGGATGTGATATACAGTGCTCTGTTCAAAGGTGACACGACTCAATAGCTGCCAAAGCTAACGTCTTTCCTTGTCCGAATTTTTGGTTTTTTTATTTTTTTGGACCTTTTCAAATATTTAAAAATCTTGAAAAAGAATAAAACTGCTTTAAAGTTACAGACTAGGAGGAGATGAGTGTGAAATGGGCAAACAAACTAGTTCCAAGCAATGGAACATACCTATTCTCAATGCAAGGATACATGTGTAGGATAGCGACACTCGGGGGAAAGTCCCCTCCAGGTAAAAAGGGAATCAAGCTGCAAAGGATATATAAAATGGCTCTGCATGGCTAGACATGAGATAGGCTTAGGATATATGGCTGAAAATCAAAGTCAAGGAAGCCAACATAAGGCTTAATAAGGCAGGCAAAGCTCATGATAATGCAATTACAACTTGACATAAGGGAGTCCTGAGGGAAGAGGCTAGCCAAATATCAAGAGGAGTATGAGGCTCTTACAAAATGTCATGGTGGTACTATACAATGGACTCCCACACCCTAAAGGACAAACTGTCAGCATGGGAACCAAATGCAAATAAGGAGCTAACTAGGGTACCTATGTAAGTTCAAGCTATACCATCCACATCATGCCACTTCTAAAACAACAAGAAGGTTCTGTGACATGAAAGAATGGGTTTGTACCTAAGGTTATAATGAAACGGTCATAAGGTCATGCAAAATGAAAACAAAGGTGAAACCTAACCTATATGCCACTTTAAACATCATACCTAAGATCAACATGAACAGGTCAAAACAACGATCGAAATGACACTCAAAAAGGTCTCCTACATCATATATTAGTAAAAACCAGTCCAATAGGATTAGAAGCGATCCAAAACTATAGAAAAAGGGGTAAAAATTTTCAAAAATTTGAAAAATTTCTATAAATATTAAAAAATTCAAAACATTATATAACATTTGAAATTTTTTACCCAATTGAGCTCAGAACTTCAAACGTGAATTGCAGGAGATCCAGCTGGCGGAATCCGACACCATTTTTTCCAGGTATTTACCCATGCCCTGCTCTTTCATTTTCATGCAAATTTTCAATTTTCCATGGTCTAATTTTGATTCTAGGACATATTAAAGTATGTTCCAGGACCCACGCATAAATCAAGGATTTTTCCATGTATAGGGATGGATATACACAAAAAAAGGCCTTAAAGTCACATACATATGCGGTTGTTTAGCAAACAGTCACATATGAGGCTGCGTTCAAGGTTTTTTAAGTGATCTAATGACTCAAACTTGAATTCAATGTGAAATATGGTTCTAGAATGGAGGGAACATGAGCACGGGGATGTAGAAGAGGCAGTAAGGGCTGATATAATGGCTCAACAAGCTTTACGTGCATGCGGGCTCTACAAGTTTTGGTGTCTTAGTGGCTTAAGGGCCAAACCAAGACTACTGCAGATGCTAGTAGACTACTGCGATCCTGACTCTGAGTCTTTCCAGATAAATGGGATGTCCCTCACCATAGAAGTGGAGGAAATATACTTTATTACTAGATTGTCTCGTTGGGGGGAAGTGGTAAATCTAAGTTCTCGTGGGCCCGGAGGTGGCCTCACTATAGATGAGTACATAGCAGTGTACAGTTATCCAAACATGGAGAAGGTCAAGATTCAGATCCCAGCTAACTCCATAGATGTGCTAGGCCTAAAGGCCATTATACTGACACTCGACAGGATATCAGGGCTAGCCTTACTGCACCAAGTCTCGTGGCCTCTGATGTTCTATGTAGTGGAGTGCATGAGGTCCACAGTTTACAACTGGAGTACCATGCTATTGAGCAACATGAAGCAACAGCTCAGCGACTACAAGATGGGCAGGGTACAAAACATCGGTTTTAGTAGCATACTAAGCACGTTCTTGTTTTAGCGTGTTCTAGGATTGAGCCCTAGATTTGACATTCCTTTTCATGGGGTTCAATATCTAGCCCAACAACATTGGGAATATGGGATGCATAGACTGGGTGGAGGTAGGGTGTCCAACCCCTATCCAGTTGATTTCTTTCCATAGTCGCGGCGACATATAGTTGCCATTGATGATTACCCCTATGCAGGGATAGAGATTTTTGGGGAGACCTCGACATGCCTCTACCACCAGGATTGACATATGGCGACATTGGTAATGAATCCCAACCCTCTTTTAAAAATTTTTGAGTTATTTTATTTTTTTATGTTTTTTGATATATGAAATCAAAAAGACATGTTTTTGCGTGACAACACATATGACATCCTATCATATGCATGCAAATGTAGGACCATGACAGCCTGAAGGCTTCCCTCATCATAGACGGATGGGATGAGGAGATGACATTACGGGTGTGGATGCAGAGCGGATGCTCCAAAGAATTCATACCAACTTCGTGAGGTGGACACACAGGGTACCCATGGCGCAAGTCAAGGACTTCCCTGAGGCCATGCAGCGTCAGGTGGTGGGTGTACCATGAGCATGGGTGCAGCTATTTCGATGGCTAGCTAGAGCCATGGTGACATTACATGATCACAACCCCCCTCCTCCTCCATAGGCTTAGATACCTGGGACTGATACATTTTGTACTACCATGTATTTATATTTTGGTGGCTTGAAAGCCCCATTTTTGTATTATGACACTTATGTATTATCACATTTTGGGTCTTTTAATGAAAAACTTTTATGATGATTGATTTATTTATTTACATGTGTAAAAATTTATGTTTGTGATGAGCTTATTCTCCATGAAACAAATGGCAATCTAACACATAGTTAGCATATGAATCAGCAACTTGATTATTAATTCTTGGAACATGTATGCATGTTATATTGTCAAATTGTCATTCTAAAAACCTCACACGCAAGAATCTTCATAATAATGTTGAATCTTTAACATGGTACAAGCCATTAAGTTGTGACACTACTAACTATGAATCAAGACATACCTCAAGAGAGAGAACACAATGTGAAATGGCATCCCGTAGAATCTCTATAACGACACTATACTCAACAACATTGTTTGAAGAGGGCCATAAACATACCCCTCCTGAAGACAATACCTGACCCATAGGAGTATAAATCACCCAAGCAACAGAGGCTAAGTGTTGAGTGTGATGGCTTGCACCATCCACGAATCCTATAACCATGGAAGAATCCATTGACATCTGTCATAAGAAACAGAAGCTAATCAACAAACTTGATCACCATAAGAAATACCAAACTATGCAAAATAGTGTACAATAATATACAATAGTCATCTCTGGCTGAAAATCATGCATAGTACTTTTTAAGATAGAGCCCATTTCTAGGCTTCGCCAAGGCTGTACCCTCATAATCTACTAGCTCATAAGCACCCTTCTCTAACACATGTTTAACAACGTAAGGACCATGCCACATAGGGTTGAATTTTTCTGCCCCCAAGGGTTCTTTATCCTGATCCCAAAAAAGGGCCAAATCTCCTTCACTAAACTTCCTTGGATGGACAAATTTATCATAATGGACCATAACGCGATGCTTATTCACTTCTAGAGCCACCAAAGCATCTCAACACTGCTCATCAAGTTGCTCTAGGTGGACCAAACACTTTTCCAATGGGGAAGTGTCCGGTGAGAGTTGCATGGCTAGTTTCAAAGAAGGGATCTCGTACTCAACTGCCAATATTGACTCCACTCCATGTACAAGCTGATATGGAGAAAAACCCGTGGTAGTCTTAACAATGATCCTGTAAGCCCACAAAGCAGGATATAACATGATATGCCAATTGGTTTTGCTTTGTGCAATGGTTAATTGGAGAATGGACTTGAGTAATTTGTTCACTGCTTCAACTTGTCCATTCAATTGAGGGTAGTCAAAAGAGGAATGCTCCTGCTTATACCCTAACTTCGAGGCCAATTCCTCCATCATATAATTCTGAAAGTGCTTGCCATGGTTAGTGACAAGCTCTTTCGGAATACCAAACCTAGTAATAATCTGGTTAAATACGAAGTGTGCGGCTATCTCACTATTATATTTAACTATAGGAATAGCCTCAACCCATTTCATGAAGTAGTCAGCAGCCACTATAATATGGTGATGCCCCCCAACTGAAGTTGGGTTGCAATCCATGAATTCAAGTGCCCACTTAGTGAAGGGACGGCGATGATAATGGGATTTAACAGGACAGGTTGTGAGCGCATATTACGTGCAAACACTTAGAAAGGGTGGCACCTCTTGACCGCATTGACACAATATTTAAAGATTGACGGCCAGAAATAACCCGCTCTCAAGAGTTTTTGGGCTATAGAAAGCCCAGATAAATGACCAGCACACACCCCTTCATGGCAATCATTCAGCACAAGCTGAGCCTCCTCATGATTTAAACAACGATGTAAAATGGAATCTACCCCACGGTGGTACAATGTGTTATCCACTATGAGTTAATTCATGGATATGTGATGTAACAGTCATCGTTCGTCCCATGAAAGGTGAGTAGGGACCTTCAATGTTTGTAAATATATGATAATATCCTTATACCATGGATCCAAAGTTGAGATCAAGAAGATGTGCTCATCGACAAATGTATCTTCACAAACTTCCTCCTCCTCTTTGCTTAGGAAATTAGGTATAAGCTCCGCAAAAATCAACGACTTCTTCGATTTTCCTGAAACAAACTCAAGAATGAATTCTTGCAAGATGACAATCCATTTATTATACTTTCCCCCAATCATCCTTCTAGTGAGCATGAGTTGAAATGGATTGACATGGGCTACAACCAAGGTCTGGCGAAGGAGAATATAGTGTCTCAATATTTGAACCACATGAACAGTAGCTAAGGCAAGCTTCTCAACATAGGAATAATGGATCTCCACATCATTAGGTTTTGTCTTAGATAATATATGACATGCTCCTGGAGCTCCTCATCCTATTGAACCAAAACCATACCAATCGTCTCCATGGATGCGGCCACATAAAGTCAAAAGTCATGGCTATAGTCTGGTGGACTAATCACAGGGGCTGATCCTAGGGCTCCCTTAAGCGCATCAAAGGACTCCTGGGCTTGCTCATCCCAGCAAAAGGTAGTGTCCTTTTTCAAAAGATGCATAAAGCCTCTAGTCAAATTGGCAAAGTTAATGATGAATCGCAGTAAGAATTTTTCCATGCCTTCCAAACATTGAAGATGTATAATTTTTCTCAGGGGAGACAATTGAAGTATTTCCTAAACCTTTAAAGGGTTGACTCTTATACCCTCCTTGGAGACAATGAACCCTAATAAGAAACCAGACTTCATGAAAAAGATGCACTTAGGAGGATTTAATATGACCAAATAATGGTGACACCTTTCGATCACTAATCTCAAATGGTAGGAATGACAAATTCTCATATGAGAATGAGCAGCAAGGTCATCCAAAAGGAATTCAATAATCAATTTGAGATCATGGAAGATCAAGGTCATAGCCCGCTGAAAAGTGGCTACGGTGTTTTTAAGGCCAAAAGGCATCTTTTGATATGCAAAGGTTCTCCCAGGACAAATAAAGGCAGTTTTATGTTGGTCCTCAGGTTTATTTCGTATCTGATTATACTCAGAAAATTTGTCCATAAAGGAAAATACCTCACTTCCCGCACACTCATCCAAAATTTGATCAATAAATGGTGTGGGGAAATTTTCCTTAGGACAGGCATGATTCAAGTCACAAAAATCAGTGCATTGCGGATCGTTCCCTACTTCTTATCAACCAGAACGGGGTTTGAGACCCACTCCGTCAAGGGAACAGGATAGATGAAACTGGCATTCAACAGTTTTTCTATCTCTTCCTTAATCACGGGTGCTTTCCTAGGATTCAACAGAAGCAAGCGTTGTTGAACAAGCTTAGCATTGGAATAAGTTTTAATCTCATGTTCAACAATGCGAGGGTTAATACCTGGTATTTCTTTGTATGACAAAGAAAATACATCACAAAAATATTTGAACAGCTCAGTATACTACTGAATCTCAACTTAGGAACATTCTGCCCCAATATAGACATTCTCAATCTTTCCAAGATCGTGAGAGATATTGATAAGAATGGTAGGAGATATATTTTCCATGTTTCCATCAGCCATTGGATCGGGAGAGCTTAACGAAACCATGGGACTACCAATTATCTCATTAAGAACCTCCCTAAAGTCCTCACGCTCCAAGCGGTCAAGCTCGAGAAGAAAATAAGATCTATAATGCAGCTCTTCCTAAGGTGGTTCAAACCCAGACATGGCCTCAATAATCGCTTTGTCTGAAGGAAAAACACTATCAAGGTAGTCATGTGTGTGAGAATACTGAACTACCCATGCAGGCAGCACATATGGGTCCTCCTCCTCTATCCACAAAGAGGAAGGACCAGGCTTTGCAACAAACTCAATATTAGCTTGATAAACTATCATAGTCGTAGTAAATGGCACGTCCATCTCGATGGGCTCACTCAAAGAGCTCAGTGTAGGAATAATCCAAGGATCTTCCATATGGATTGTGTGAAAAGACACCAATCTCATTGATGACGAAGCCTCACCGAAACATGACCCTATCATAACGATAGGTGTAGGACAACTAAAGCTTCCCATAGGGGATGGATACATTCTAACACCGCCACTCCCAGTTGCTGGCTGAGAGTGCTCTACAATTGGGATGAAAGCTCCTGAAGATGCGGTAACTAGTGGACTCTTGAATGACGTTTGATTAATCATGACTATCTTCCCATTAAACAAAAAGCATACAACTCGAAATAGAGAATAACATATGGCTTGCATACTATACATCCAATTCATACCTTACAAGAGATTGTAGTCAAGCGGTGCATCAACCACCTCGACCTCTATCGCAACGATATTCCCTCCCAAACAGACTTTAAGAGAAGGAAGAATTATGTGTGGCCTAAACGATCTCCCATTAAAAGAAGTCAATATGCTAGCAGATTTAGACAACTCAAGGGAACCAAAACCCTTCCAACACGACAAGGACATCACAGAAGCAACAATGGCTTCATCAATCATATTCGCTTGATGGTCATGTTAAGACATTGTACATGAATCAAGAGAGACACATAAGAAGGCAATCAAGGATGCAGTCCCGCGGTTTCAAATTTGATTGTGGAGGAATAATTATCATCATTAACACTAAGGATAGAAAGAAAAGCCTTCCTTTGCAAATGACAAGTCTGAAGTACTTCAATTGCAGACATCACACAAGGAGTGTGGCCCAAATCCTTGACAACAAAATAGTTCTAGGTGGCTTAGGCATTAGGATTGTGCCCCAAATGCTTAAGGACTCTCTTAGGAATGCGATGTGCAACTTCAAGTTTATCCATAGGTTTTTCAATATGCAAAGGGCTCCCTGGTGGATCAAGTTCCTTTCCAAGGTCAGGTTATGACAAACCATAGTCCTTCGCACGAGTCACAACCTTCGTAGTATGCACCATATTGATGCAACCATGACCACTAGACTCCAGCAGATCTTGATCACCACTAGATTGATCATGGGTCCTCAAGTTCATGTTTTGATTACGAGGTAAAAGGTTGGTCAACACAGATGGTCCTTATGCTATGAATCTCGACGATTCTTTGATACGGGGGCACAAGTGAGTGAGGTGATCTTCCTTACACAACTTGCAAGGAAACTTAACCTTACGTTTAGGTTGCTTGTTTCCCCCAACATTTTGGGAATTCTTGTCATTAGAGTTGGCATTTTCATTCCTATTCCCACACTTACGATTTTTCTTACCCTTCTTTTTATTCCTTCTGGGTTGCTGTTTACCCTTCTGGTCCGACAATTTCACCGAAAGCACACTTGCCATTTGGGTGGGTTGAGACGAAGCCATAGCTTATCTCAAGGCAGATTGGTTGATAGACAATTGAATGACCTATTTCACAACCGAATCCACAGGTTTAGCACTCGTACAACCAACAATTCCTTTGGCATGTGGTCCAGGTTTAACCTTAGGGTCAAAACTAGAACGCAACACGTTAGGAATGATCTCATATAACAGACTAGATTGAGCATAAATCAAGCCCAAATATTGCGCCCTAAAAATGGCTTATTCCTTTTTCTGAACTCCGGATGTAGAAACATCCTTTGCTATATAAGGCAGTAATGACTTAAAGAACCACTCAAGGAGAAAATTTGGTGGTATGAAGGCTTTAATCAATCTCTTTCATCTACACCACTCTTGGATATGGTCTAAGATATGTATGGCTTTATCCTGCTGAAATGTCGACAAGAGTTCCGTACCAACGTCATAACGCACTGGTAGATGGAAGTGGTTCATAAAATTCATAGCTAGGTCATCGAACAAAGTGAATGCCCCCCTAGGTAACTCTATATACCATTTCACGTCCGACCGTGTAAGGTTGTGTTGAAATAGCCTTAAACGGATCGAATATTCATGTAAGGAATTTCAAGAGCACCATAGGTGAAATGTAGTAACATGTTCACTCGGATATTCTCCCGGTTTTCCATCAAATTTAGGGATGTCTGAGGGAATCTTATTAGGGACAGTCATCCAAGCCAGGTCATGAGATATAGGATCATTTGTTAGTCTCTACAAGTCATAAAGATTTAGTGTTGCGAGGAAAGAGATCCTAGGATGAGCAGGTCAATGCACCGCTCCCTGATAATTTTGGTTCACATAAGGATGATTATCGTAACCACCATAGCCTTGGCCATAGTTTCCTCCTCCCGTTTGACCCGTGTAGGGTGGCATGGATGAACATAATGTGGTGTACCTTAACTATGTGGGGCTACAAAGCCATAATCCAGAGAGTAATCAGGTTGTTGATACCCATACCCATAAGGTGAATAACTCTGTCCATACCATGATCCATAATAAGGTCCATAAGAAGTCCCATGGGATGTCCCATGAGAAACCCAATAAGTAGGAATATATGTTCTGAAAGTAGTAACATGATCTCTAGAAGTAGGAATATAGCCTCATGACACAACAAGAGGTACTTGACTCTGAGACACAACTACATGAGTAGACACAATATGGACATCACTCATAGAAACATTCCAGCATGGGAGACCACGTGAATGATGGGGAGGCATACCATTCAAAGAACTAGGAATAGAGGATGAAGGGATATTTGAAACTATGTGCGTGGTGTTCCCTATAGTCACTCGTCTTGGTTCTAGTATCCTAATAGGATTATTAACACTAGGTCTAGGATGAACATGTGATGTAGCTTCCACCACCAGGATGGAAGGTGCAATGTGACTCATGCTCCCAAACCTCTCCACATGGTAAGGAATAGGAGTGCTCCCAGGCGTAGTGTTGAGCTCAAACTCCGAATCGACATGAAATGCGGGATCATGTGTGGGGATACCAGACATGCCATAACTGACATAACTAGTTCTCATGAATTCATAATGAGTCTTGTCTCTTGACATCCAATACCAACAACCGATGTATGAGGGATCATACCTAGAGTGAGTAGGTATATCATGTGAATGATCAAACTCAGAATGTGCAGGTATATTAGGTGAAGGTTCATATATAGGTGTAGGATCCTCTTCCCCAACCTCATGAGGTAGAGAAGACAACTCAAGAATTTCATCTTCATGATCTCCCATCATGTGTGAATCAATGTGTGAAGTAGTCTGCCTAGACCGTCTGCTTCTCCCTCCCAAAGGAGGAGGAGATCTAGAAGGCAGAAGCCCTGCTAAATGATGAGAATGGTGAGTAGCCGCACCCAAATCCATAATGACTCAAAAACACAAAAGACTCTCTAATTACACAAAACCTAGGCCAGCTAATGTGCACAGAGCATACACTAATAAAATCTAAAGCCAAACACAAGCAATTAAGGGTAGGATAAGTTAGCTCCTAAATGAAGCAGGTATGTCTCACCTAGGAGAGGCTCGAGACTCCCATATAGAACAAGCAAAGGTTCTTAACCAATTATTGTGGCCCTCAGCTTCAATGTGTAAAGCGACTGTGATGGCTGACCACAACCTAACTAGGACACTTGCAGAATAACCCCTACAAAGTACCCCCTCGATATCCAAGGTAAGGAAACGAAGGTCACCTCAATATAATCAATGCTTAGGAGGACAGTCGGAGGAGGGATTGATCGTATGGGTAGGGTATCAAATCCCGAATGTCTCAAAAGAGCCCCTATATATGAATACAATCCTAGAAATATCTCTGGTGCTACTCAGTTATGACTAGGGGTCATCCCAATCAATAACCGCTCACACTGCCGCATGCTTAACTCCCTTGTAAGAGGAGGATTCTGAGAAACACTAATTATACCAAGGAATTTTAGACTCTCACCTGGGCAGACACATACATGTTGTTGTTTAGTGGTCTTGGAGAATTTACTCACAATGAACTATTCCAAGACCCTAAAACCTAATCATGTTGGTGTACCCTATCAAAGAAAATAGTGTAATTCATTTTAATTAAGCATTGATTTTATTTGGATTTATTACTCAAAAGAGGTATATGGCTGTGAAACCAATGGTGTTATGACACAACATGAAGCAAAATGCACACCTAACAATCAATGCAAATGCATTGTGTCGAATGAAAAACAAGGCATGCTACTATGTGAAATGCAAAAAATTTCTTCAAATGACAAATGCAATCATTCCTATATGAAATCCTGACTAATACTTTAAAGCAAACGTAGTGCAAGTACCATGAAAAATGCAAAGTGCAATGCATAATGATGCAAAGAAGCAAATATTTTTGGATTTTTTGAATAAAAATGAGATACTAAAGCAAAAGAATGACTCTACAACCCCCAGACTCTGCAAGCACAATCAAACAACACCCATGCAAAGTACTAAGGTAAAAGAGACCTAATGCACTAATCCCAAAACAAAAAATCGAAAATGCAACAAAAAGAACATTCTTTTAAAAAAAATTACCCTAAAAAAGGTGTCTCTGGTCAGAAACAAAGGTGTATACAGACTCTAGCAGTATCAAAGGAGACTCAGCAGTTATCAAATATCACCTAGCAATAATAAATATTCCTCTAAAATTCAAAACTAAGGCCATACATGACTGTTTGCAGCAAACCCATGTATGTATGCAGATACAGAAGTAAAAAACGTGTATATACGTGAGTGTGAGTTAAAAACTCGCGTACAGGAAGATAAATGTATAAAAATGAAGGAAAATAGACAAGGTGAGACAAACTTCACACCAATTAGACACTATCGGGCACACATGCCCCTAGACCCGATACAGAAACAGAGAATAAGAGCAATTCAAGAACATTGAATGCTGATAGAAACCCCCAAAGGACAACTACTAGGAACTCCCCAACGGAGTTGCCAATTCTGTTATGGAGAGAAATTCCTATGGCTTGGGGTACCACAATTGATAGCTTGACTCCAAAAATCAATACTTTTCGACATGCAAGAGAAACCAAATATTTAACACTAAAGGATCTCAATTCATACCTTGTTCATGACGGTTGATGTAGATCCCAATTGAGCTTTCCAACTCCAGCTTGTATTGATAAATTGCTTCCTCAACAATCAACAAACAAGACAAGCATGCTATATATATTTGTGTTAAATCTAATCTAGCATATATAATCAATAACATATAAGCATTTGAAATCATCCATGGATAAAATACTCATTCAAATACACATTATTGGACAATAAAATATATTTCTATTAATATAAAAACATAGATTACAAGAGTGACAACCTATATCAGCACGTCTGCGAATCGGAGAAACTAAGTCCCCCACATGGGCCTCCGCCACTTAAATCCTCCATCTCTCGATAGAAATCTCACAAGCAAAAGGTAATCTTGGGAATAACACAAAAGTGCTCCAAGGGAGAAAGGGATGCAGACTTATGTACAAGCTCCAACAACAATGGACTATATTTTCTTTGCTCGCAATTCTCTTATGCTTCAATGTATCCGAAGGGTTCCTTATATAGCTCTTAAATGGGGTAATAAAGGGTTGAATTTGAGTGATATTAAGGCATATGGAAGGCTAGGAGACAAGTGAGTTGGATCCACATCAAGGAAAACTCCAAAAGAATTTGGGCTTTTGCACACATCCCGATGTACACGGTTTTAGGGGTCAAACCCTTGTATATACGCAAGAAAGGAATTAAAATTTATGTATGGAAATTTAATCATGTTTTTAGGGATGATATTGGAAACATCAAAGGTATAAAAATGTCCATGGGGTCTAAAGAGTCTGCAGAGGGATAGGGAAGGCCATAAAAGTGTGATTCACCATCTGTGGTAAAATCATCTATAACAACCAATAACAAGCAACCTCTTAATTACCTATCTTCCTATTGCATTGGAAAGGCCTAATATTTTATTTTCTACTTGAATTTACCCAAAAAAACTATCTATATGCATCCTGCCATAATTGCATTACAATTGGTTTCTATAGAGATTCATGTATTGAATAGCCGAGATACTGTTATTGCATCAAGAATTTGATTTGGTATTGAATTTTATGGCATTATATACCTACCAATATGGATTATGAAGCTTATTAAGAAATGGATCATTAGAATCTCCTATCACACTAAAGGCACAGGCTTTGGATTAAAAAAAATAAATGTATGTGCCCATCAACAATATTTGAACTTTGTTGCAACCAATGTTAAGAGGTTCTTGTATTATGGTGCGTAACATGGATAATAATGTGGACTTAAGCACCCTATTTCGAGAAATCATGCCTGGGCCCTGTAGTGACATATTGGTTAGTGATTAAGGTTCCTTCAATGTCACAACACTGCATCAGTTTATGTCTCAGTTTGGTAGTGAATTTGATTTGTTCTTAATATGAAATTGTTGTAGTGTGTACTAAGATAATGGAAATGGGCCATACATCTAATATAGAGATCCTTGATGCCAGCATGAGGGCCCTTGTATCAATAGCATTTTACATATTAGATATATATCCAAAATAAATTGTTTCAAGCTCAGAGTTGATGTGGTCAAGTGTTTAGCTAAAGAATAAGATCATGGAACCATGTACAAAGTTTCAAGGGATTTCCCATGTAGTGATATTGGTTGTTTATGATTCCTCCTCTAATGTTATAGCACTGATTTAGTTGGAGATTAGATCAGCTATGAATTTAGAAGTTTATTATTAAGAACTTGTGGGAAGTAAGATGATCCTAGCTGGCCATGTATTACAAACTAGGATTCGTATTATTCCCTTATATTGACAGGTTTGTATAGTTGGAATTCATATGTCTAAAGTAAATGTTTCAAGCTTACTGTTGTAGTGTTAGGTAAAGAACATACCTAAGTTATCAGGATACGAATTCAGATATGGATTTGCTAGATTTTTTAAAATCCAGGATCTGAATACGTGGGGAAACAACAAGTACAAACAACTATAATTTTTTTTTTAATAAATACAAAAAATAGAATCAAGAAACAAAACTATTCAGGAAACACAAGAGTAGAACTATAAGTTATTTCCAAAAAGGAGATTTCAAGTACCATACATGGTAATTTGATCAGTTGTCATACTGATAATTTTAAAAACCATTTCAACATGAACTAAACTTGAGGCAGGTCATAATAGTGTTTTTCTGAGCTACATCCACATGTCCCTATCAGCGAGGAATAAAGTGGTTTTGTTGAATGCTATGGAAAGACTACAGAACAGTTTAGGTGAAATGAGCAACAACATAGGACATAAAGATAGATCATCCCTTGATAGTAAACCTTGACCATAAAGATATATCGAATAAAAATTTTGAAAGTAGAACTTGATATTGATATATCAGACTTCAAGAGCATATCTTGACAATGATAGATCAGACCTTGAACAAGAATGGGGTTTACGCTAGCCATTAGGTGTTTAGGGTTTTTTAATTTTGTCGTTAAACCATATTTTTTTGGGGGAATCAATGGGTCATAGAAGCAGTGGAAGTTGCAGGATCCCTTTGAAAATTTCAAGAATTGTTTGATTTTTCATAAGATCCATTTGAAAATTTCAGGATTTTGTAGTTTTTAGTTTTCATAGGATCTGTTTCATGGGACTATGATTCATTCCTTCTGCAGGGGATCTGTTTCAATGGTGGATCCACCTCAGATATGTATAGGACCGTGGATCCTACACACTGTGGTGGTGGATGCGGTAACACAAGAACATACTTGGAAATATTCATAATGGTGTAAGAAGGGTAAATTTTCTGGAAACAGTGAATAGCATGGGTTTCATTTATCATACAGTCAAAGTGAGCACACTCTGAGAATTGGAAACTACACCTTGTTCAAGAAAGAGAGGAAGGACTAAGTTAACTCTTGGATGAGGTAGCCACATATTTGGTTGGTTAATACAAATGTTATGCTGAAAATGGTCATTGGATGATGGTTTTGTTGCATCTTGGATGCTTTGTGTGACTATGATTGCAATTATAAAATGCTTTGTCTCATGGTTGCCACCTATGTAACTGCGTTTGATGAATTTCTTCTAAAAAAATTGAAATTTGTTAAATGTGAAGGAAAGTTGTTTCTGCAAATTGAACTTCAAAATGTTGGCAAATTTCAAATATTAATTATAATTTTAAGGAGAAAAAGAGTTAATTAGAAAAACTTAGCTCAAATATTTTGTGAATTTGACATGTTTTTAATAAATTAGAAATTTAAACAATTGTATTTGTTTTTTATTTGGAATATGAAATTATAAAAAAATCATGTTTCTTCTTTTCGAACTTAATTACAAATTTTCTGATACTTTTTTACACTGACCAATTTTTCTTGAATTTTATTTTCGCCAATTTTGAACCAGTTGACTAGGTAGCCACTAATTCTAATGCAAAATTAGAGAACTTTAACTCAAACATAGTCACATATGTTTGAATCCTAAATAGTAGCTTGATCATATATTGTGAACTTATACAATCTATCATCATTTTTTACCATTAGATACTCAAATTTGTGTATTGGTCATTTTGACCATTATAAAGGACTCTATAAGTTAGGTTTCCAAATTCTTAAAGGGTGCTAGCTCAATGGAAGAGCTCCTGCCTTACAAGAAGGAGGTTGGTGGTTTGATTCCTCCATGCCCTAATGATATTATAATATTGGTTACAAACAACTAAATTAGTAAGCAAAAAATAAGAGATAAGTGACCAAACAATGGGAGATAAGTGACTAAACAAAATGACCAAAATTCATATATAAAACTACTAAAAACGACTAAATTAGTGACAAAGAAATGAGAGATTTGAAACTAGGAATTAGAAATGATGCAACACCTGGTGCTAATGATGAAGCCAAACATGGCATTGATATGGTAGAAAAATAAGACGTGAAACTAGGAATTCAAAAGGATGCAACATGTGGTGCTAATGATGAAGCCAAACATGGCGTTGATGTGGTAGCAAAATAAGACGTTACTTTGGATACAAAACATGGCGCTACATAGGAAGGAAAATATGGTGCAACAATAGAAGAAATATTTGGCATCATTTTGGTAGCAAAAACACGATGAAAACAATGATGCAAAAATTGGTGCAAATTTTGAAGCGAAAATTGACACATATTTGGAAGTAAAACATGGTGCAAAATGGGATGCGAAAGTGGTAGAAAAAATGGATGCAAAATTGGATGTTAATTTGGATGCTAACATGGTGCTATTAAGGATGAAAATATGGTGCTAACATAGATGTCATTTGAGAATCAAAAGAGGACACTCGCTAGGAAGCAAAATATGATGCTATTTAGGAAGCAAACCTCGATGTTGTTTAGGAAGCAAAGTTGGACACTATTCTGGAAGCAAAAAAATAGACGCTATTTTGGAAGTCATAAAGGATGCTATCTAGGAAGTAAAAAAAGACATTTTTTGATATGCTTTAAGTTTTGTCCATGACGTGTCTCATTTAGCCTCTAGTTTGACCACTCAATGTAAAAAAAAATTACACTAAAAAGGGACGCTAATTGGGATGATTATTTCAGGATTTGTTGTAGTGTAAAGGCTCTTCTGGAACTAAACACTTCTTTCAATGAAAGATTTGTTAGTGCTCAAGTTGAAAAACTTGTACCCTTTTGAATCTTTAGAATACCAAACAAATAGGAACTCTTGTCTTTGGGGCTGCAAATCCTTTCTCTTTTCAGTTGGAATTCTATCCCAAGCCTTTGAGCCAAAAATCCTGAATTAGCTCACATCTGGCTTGTGCCCACTCCAAGATTTGAAAGGATTCATACCATCAAGATGATTATGAGGTACACTATTCTAGATGTAGGATGGACAGTTTCAAGCCTCGGCCCAAAACTTTGGTGGCAAATTCTTTCCTCTATCATGTAGGTTGCCATCTCCTTCAGTGACCTGTTCTTTCTCTCAGCAACACCATTTTGTTGTGGTGTGTAAGGGATCGAATGCTGCATCTGAATAACTACATTACAATACTGAATGAACTCAGACTTGACATACTCACCACCATTGTCACATATGAGTATCTTGAGTCTCCTCCCAGACTGGTTTTCAACCAAGGCCTTAAATACTTTGAAGAGGTCAAAAAATTCAGACTTATGCTTTAGGAAGTAAACCCAACAATACCTAGAAATGTCATCTATGAAGGTTAGTGCATATTTGGCTTCACTCATGGAAATATGAGAAAATGGACCAGCAATGTCACTATGGATAAACTCAAGAGGTGCAGAGGTTCTCTCATGACTAGCTCTCTCAAATTGGTTCTCTAGGTGTTGTCTTAGGATACAACCTTGACAAACTCCCTTGGAAAACTTGATCTTTGGTAACCCTATGACCATATCTTTTTCACTCAAATTGGAAAGATACTTGTAGTTAAGATGGAAAAATATTTCATGCCAAACATTGCTTTCCTCATTAGCATGAATCAGAAGAGTAGAGGAGTTTGAGTAGGGTAGAAAGTGGGAAAACATGTATACCTTCGAAGTGTGATCAACAACACCTTTTGCTATGAATTTACCATTCAAAATATCATTAATTTCAACATCATCAAGGGAGAATATGACCTTCTTTGGAGACCCAGTGTGAGTCATATGATACACTGATAAGAGATTGCAGGCAAGACCTGGAACATACAACACATTATTGAACATACCATGGTTAAGATCAATGCTTTCTTTCCCCTAACTGTTAGTGAGAGAGACATGTCCTAAAACTATTAGTGGACCTTTGGACATCTCAAGAGAGGAGAATGCCTCTTTTTTCGAAACCATATGTCTAGAATCTCCAGAGTCTATGATGAAGCTAGGTGAGCTTGATGTGCCAGCAACCAAAGCATGTAATCTCTCTCTATCTTCTGAATTTAATCCTCCTTCCCTCTTCTTTGAACAATCAGGAGGGAAGATGTTATTCTTCTCCAGGAGTTGGGTCAACATGTCAATTTTCTTCTTCATATAAGAGCTCTCAGGATGATATCCCTTACTACAGTATGTGCACTTTCTCATTTATCCTTTGTTCTTCTTCTTGTGGAAGTTATTCTTAGAGCCTTGGGGATCCTCTTGAGGCTTGTTATTGTCTCTCTTTTGCTCAGGTGTCTTTTTAGCTTTTTTCTTTCTTTTTGAATCCACCCTTAAATCTCCAACAACCAAAGATTGTTCTTTGTAAGGTTTGATGGTGCCCATCATCGCCAACTTATCCTGTTCCTATGTGAGGGATTCCATGAACTTTGCAAGATTAGGAATCTTCCAGGCTTGAGCTTTCAACTTGGTGGCATGGAAGATCGAAATAAACACTGAATAGTCAGGGCCAAGCTTTGAGAGTATGGCCAAAACTAGTTTCCCTTCCTTCTTTTCAATCCCACACTATTTTAGCTGCAAAACAAGGGCTTTAAATTTGGAAAAATAGAGTTCCAAGGATTCAAAGCTATTGGGACTCAAGGAGATCAGCTCATTCTTGATTTGATGTCCTCTCATATCATCTGTCTTAACAAAAATATCTACAAGATTCTACCACACTTCATTAGGTGATTTCAATCCATCAAGATGGAAGAGGAGGTCTCCTGAAATGCTTAGACACAAAAGACCATATGCCTCATCCCTCTTGTTGTGACATTTGATTATCTTTACAGCAGCATTAGGCTCTACCTTAGTTGCCATAGGAATCCTATAAATACCTTTTTCTCTCAACAATATCTCCATCTCAGCTTTCCATTCAAAGAAATTAAATGGAGTCCAGATGATCTTCTGATATTGGTCCATAGCTCAGAAACTATGCCCTTCAGTCAGCAGAATATACTCCTAGTCAAGCTGTTGAACCTCCAATAGCAATATGGAAGGAGAGAAATCAATATACAAAGGCTATAATTCCATGTGGAAATTGAACCCAAGAGATAGA
This sequence comes from Pseudotsuga menziesii, assembly GCA_001517045.1. Lineage (NCBI taxonomy): Eukaryota > Viridiplantae > Streptophyta > Pinopsida > Pinales > Pinaceae > Pseudotsuga > Pseudotsuga menziesii. The sequence goes on along the minus strand of LPNX011027312.1, from coordinate 325,913 downwards.
ACAATTACACACAAAATTGATAATCAAACATGCAAAATTAACATCAAAGGAGACTGAAATTGGAGCATAACACTAATCTATATTGAATAAGTGTACAATAGACAAAATTATGAAGTAATATGCTAGTGAAATATACAATTGCATGAGAGATTCAAATGCATAATTATTTCATTTGAAATAGTGAAAAAGTAGGCTTACTAAATCTAGTCAAATCCCCCATGGGTGCATAAAGCAGTTTCCAAATCAGCTAAGATGATCATGAATCGGAAAAGTAAAGTATGGAAGATAATAAGGGATGGAAAGACAACGCATACATGCTTTTATTAGGATAAAAGGATGGAGGATGAAGTGGGAAAAAATAAATTCAACTACACCTAGTCTAGCTTTTCCTCTTGCCTTAATTCTCAATAAAAATAGGTAGCTTTACCAAAAAAGCAGATATGCACTTTGGAAAATCAGGAATAAAGAAAACATGCTAAATATGGTTTCCAAGAGGTTTTCCCAGTGCTCCATGACTCAGTTTTAGCAAGTGTTGACTTCTATGACATGTAGAAGGGAACTATCATAGAGTGGAATCTAGGAGACTATGTAATAAGACACAAATGATTTAATTAATGTCTAAGGTAGGTAACTATGGGTTGATTATTCTAACAACAATATGATTCTAAAGTATTTATTTGAGTAGCCTGATCCAAATGATGGGCAAGCTAGATGGTTGGCTTTCCTTAGCGAGTACCATTTCGAGCTTAAGCAGATTAAGGGAAACAAGAACAATATTCTGATGCTTTGATTGAATGAACTCATATGATATATGAGGTGACTTTAAGTCAAACTGATTCATATTTACACAAGGGGATTATATGAACTAATAGAGTTGACCCTTTCTATTTACAAATCCTTAAGAAGGACCAAAAGGACAGGTTGTTTCAACAACAAAAAGAGTACAAGGTAGACGAAACATGACTGCTATGGTCCAAGGAGAGATTGTATGTTCCAGAAGGAGGGGACATTCATTCCATCATCCTCATGAAATTTCATTGAAAAACCTACTCGGTGTATCCAGGATATCAAAAGATGATATCCATTGTTAATAGAAACTTTTTATATTATAACTTAAAGGCCAACATTGTGTTTTTTATCGCGATTCCCATGAATGTTAGCTCATCAAAGGTGAGCATCAAAATCATTGGGGGTTGCTGCAGCCATTACCCATTCCAGAATGGAAGTCTTAGGTAATTAGTATGGATTTCATCACCGATATACCTAAGAGTAAGAAAAAAAATGATTTTATCTTTCTATTAGTTGACAAATTGTCAAAAGAAGCACACTTCAGTCCAGTGAAGTCGACCTACAAGGTAGTACACATTTTCGATATCTTCTTGAAGGAGATATTTAGATTGCATGGGATACCCAAGGAAATCATCTCGGATTGAGATACCAAGTTTACCAGGAAATTTTGGAGATATTTATTATCCCGATTAGAGACATAGTTGAACTTTAGTATTGCTTTTCATCCACAGACAGACGTGCATACACAAAAGGTAAACGAGATTGTTGAGAACATGCTTAGGATGTATGTCATGAACAACACCACCAAGTTGTAAGATTACCTACATCTTATAGAGTTTGCATATAACAACAGATACCAGAATTCTGCCAAGATGAGTCCCTTTGAGGTACTCTATGGATAGAAATGTAGAACACCGGTTACTTGGGATAGCCCGGTGGATCGGCTCATGTTAGGGACTGACTTGTTAAAGGACTTGGAACAGTTGGTTAACAAGGTCTAGGTGAAACTTAAAGAAGCACAATACCGCAAGAAAATCTACGTGGATAAAAGAAGAAAATATAAATACTATCAAATAGGCAATCATGTCAACTTGAAAGTAAAAGAAAAACGAAGCTCGTTGAGCTTGGGCAGGTGTTGTAACTTAGCACATAGATTTGTGTGGACCCTTTGAGATACTGGACAAGAGAGGTCCAATAGCATATGAACTAGTGTTATCCACTCACATAAGAGTTCATAATGTTTTAAATGCATCTTTATTAAAGAAATATGTTTATGATACTAAACATGTGATTGATTGGTCCTTATTATAGGTGGAGCCTGACGGGGAGTTTTCCCCTGAACCTCTTCATATATTAGACAATAGGAAGGTGCATCTAAGGAAGAGTACCATAGTCCAATTGAAAGTGCAATGGAACCACTTCGAAGCCGATGAGGCTACTTGGGAGAATGAAGACACCATGATAAAGGATTACCCCGCCTTGTTTTATTATTTTACTATCAGTCCCTAAAACACCACAGACGATATTGTTCTAAGCGGTGAGGGATGCAATATCCCAAATTTTGGACCTAACACTTATGGGCATGAGCCCCATTGAGTATGATGTTACCATGATGTTTTTATTTTTATATATTGGGTCAATGACCCCACTTCTTATGAACATGATGATTTGTTTGATATATTGGGCATAAACCATTTGCGTAGGAGATATATATATATATATATATATATATATATATATAAAGCACATGATTGATGAGATGTTTTTTGTTGAGCGAAGAGATCTGGAGAACATGGGTAATTGATGTTTTTTGTTGAGCGAGAAGCTCTGGAGCATATGAGACTTATATTTGTGTTGAGCAAGAAGCTCTAGAGCACATGATTTTTGATACATTTGTGTTAATCATGAAGCTATCGAACACATCAAAAGATAAATTGGAAGTGTTGGGCATAAGCCCTAGAGCCTTCCATGTTGATGTTGAGCTTAATCTCTAGAACATTGGATCCTTGGCCATTGTATCCCTAGGTGTATCCTACAAGTACATTCTAGCATTAGTGTTGAACGAGGAGCTATGGAATTACACTAAGTTTGTAACTCGCTATTTTTAGCGTTGAGTATGGGATCTGGATAAGCATTAGGAGTTACTAAAAAGAATTAATTATGTCGAGTGAAAATGACTTGAGAAAAATACTAATCTCATCTCACTTATTTATAAGTGATTAAATGAAATTTCAAATTTTTGTATTTCATCAAGTATTGAAGAACCACCATGTTATATGAGGGAATCCAACATGCAAGGATGTTTAGAGTTTCCTAGCCTAGTAGACCTAACTGCCTACCGGATGACCTTAATGAAGAAAGTGTCATAAGTTACCCAAATACAAATGTAAACAAATAATATATTTCAGAATGGATATTCGGAATATCCACAGATCACATGATTTTCATCGACGTTTCGAGTCCACATCAGGACTCATCATTAGGATGGTATGTCAAAGAAGAGTAGGTGATCTCAAAGATGTAGCATTAATACTGAAGTGTAGAGGAATAGTGTTGAAATTTTGGGATGGTGTTTTAAGTGTCGGTTAGGGTTTAGTTAATCGTGTTAAGTGTATTCTGTTCTGATTTTCAAAGTATTAAATTCTTTTTTATTAATTAATTAATGGTATTAAGATTGTATTGTATTATTAATAATGTTTGTTTGATTTTAGATAGTAAATGGTTATACAATATTAATACCATTAATTAATTATTAAAAAAGAATTTAATACTTTGAAAATTAGAAGAGAATACACTTAATCTATTTAACTAAACCCTATCTAACACTTAAAACACCATCGTGACATTTCAACACTATTCCTCTGCACTTCAATATTAAAGCTACATATTTGATTTCAGCTACTCTTCTTTGACACACCGTCCTGATGATGAGTCGTGATGTGGACTCGAAACTTCAAAGAAAATCATGAGATCTGTGGAAATTCCAAATATTCATTCTCAATCCAATCACCACAAAAACCTCGCAATAGAAATAATATAGTGTTATATATTTTCTACATGGTATGTATAAACACTAAGCATAGTATTAATATTAGTAATGTAAGAAAGAAGGAAAATCTCCATCTATTATTATTATTACTAAAAGAAAATTAAATATTATAATACCTATAAAAGTCCAATTAGGCACTAGTTAAAAGATCCTAAGTTAAAATATGAAAAGTACCTAAATCAAATAAAAAGCGTTAAATCAAGAAATCAAATGATTCTTGATTTAACTTCCCCTTTGAACGAAAAGTCTGTCTGTAAAGTACCAAGCCAAAGAGAGGCTTGGGGATCTCTTCCATCTTTTTGGAATCATTATTCTTCTTGATTTTTCTCAAGAGAGTTCTTGGAGAAAATTTTCCTAAGAGGAAAAAGGAGAACTGATTCAGATGTGATATCCCAGTTAGGGAATCCTTACCTTAGGATATCTAAGATACTTGCATGCTGAAACAAGCTCTGGGGGATCCAGATTAAAACCAGGAATGGTTCCAGGTCATGGTTAGCTGGAACGTGGTAGTTCCTAAGTGATTCAGTCATCTATACAAAGATCAGATGTAACACCCTGGTTTTGACCCCGATGCATTAAATATACATGATACATATATTGTAAATAATCATGGCGCAGAGCTAAAGGAAAAGGCCCCACCATCGATTTCGGTTATGTTACGTTTCAGATTGGAATTATCACTGATGGTATATCGGGACATACGACACATATTAACATTATGGCATCATATAACTATGCAATTTAATTAAGTAACCCCAACCAACTATGTTCACTGCAACCAAATTGAGAAGGGCATGATTTCCTAAGGTTAAGGGGGGATTTCTAAACATGGAACCCATGGGGAAAAGCCATGTGTCAAACATTAAACCCATGTTTTAGTTGAGGTAGTGAATGTTGGGTAGGGGTGGGTGGCAGGCTTTCCCTGACATGCCCTCCACCAGCTGGTTTAGTCATGCACGACTGGGGAGTGGTTTCCTCATGCACTGCTTGGTATACCAACCATTTCTATTCTGTCCACTCTCTCCATCATCAGTGGTTCATTGTTCCTCACATGGAGCTGATTTAAAATAATCCATGATCCATTGTTGGGGGTTTGTTCTCCCTTTTGTCCCCAGTTTGCTAGTCTATGAGAGTTTTTTTCCTCCTGCTCATGCTAGAGATCATTCTTCCCTTTGCCCATTGTCAGACCGTGTGATGTTCGGTTACTTCATCGTTGAACCGTGGGTTTTGTTCTCCTATGATTGATTGGGTTGCTGTGGAAACCTACGTTCCGTGGGCTATGGTATCATTCACATTTTGGTTGGCTATGTTTTCCCTTGTGATTTGGGCCGATGTAGGTTGTTGTGGGATCGTTTTGGCCATGATAGGGTCAAGAACGATCTAGGGAGTTGTATATCCCCTGTTAAAGCTTTAATAGTTGGTTTGCTACATGCACATAGTGGTTTTGTCTTGGACTGCATTGGAGTGGTGAATGAGGGCCTAATGTACTTGATAAACCTAGTGGGTAGGGAAACACACAAACATAGCTAGTGGGATGGCTTTCTTCTCCACAACCCCTGAATAGCACTGGAAGGGAGATTAGGGTCTGAGGGACTGCATTACAGAGAAAGGACTGATTTCCTTGTGTTGGGGGTGTGTGGGTGTCCTAGAAGTTAGGCTAGTTCTGGTGTAGGTGTCTGTAGCTCTTTAGTGAGCTCACAGGCTGAGCATTTAGCCTTTCCTAGCTCCTGAATCGCCTGATAAACCCAACTTTGTTGGCTTGGCTGATCTGTTGTTCGCTTCATAAACCCAACTATGTTGGCTTGGTTGAACTATGTATCCTTGTTGTGTTGTTATCCTCAGCTATGTGTAAGCCTGCTAGTTCCTTATTCCTTGGGGAATCATGCTTGGCTAGGGGGTGGGAGCATTGCTGAGAGATTAAGGAGCACATAGGCCTATGGTTGGGTGGAACATTACAGTGATGTAGATGGTTGTGGGACAAGTTCTTTATAAGATAAGTATTCTTACCTAAGTTGTGTCTGCAATCATATTTACCATTAATGAATGATGTGTTGATGTATATGTAACTTCGGAATGTATTCTTCTATGTATTTTATATTATTGTAACCCGATGTTTATTCCGGGATGTTTCTATTATGTATTTGAGTCATGTGGTCATGCCCTGATGTTCCGATCGGGAGGATTATATTGTAAACAAGTCATATCAAGTCATTAGGTAAGTCCCCACAGTTTAGGGGCACTTGAGTTATTATACACTAATTAAGGTGTAGGATCGAGTAGTAATTATTAGGGTTGAGCCTATGTGTGAAATGGAAAATTAAGTGAATGGACTAATATAAATAGAGAGTGTGTGTCTCTCTATTTATCACTTGTGACTTAGCTCTCTTGCTCTCTCAAGTGTGGCGCACTTTTGGAGAAGGAAATTCTTGGCTAGACAGAAGACAAAAGGCTGCTATTGTGAAGGGAGGTCATCTTACTGTTTTGGGTTCACATCTTGTGGTGATACTATCTTAGAGGAAGTTGAAAGGTTTTCTCCATTTATGGTTTCCCCTCCTAAAATCTTTGTGTCTCTTGTCTCTTGTGATGTGCTTATGTGAATGCTGTGCTTGTTATTCTCTCAGTGAAAAGATCTTGTTATAATGCTAGCTTAAATGTTGAAAAACTAACATGGTATCAGAGCTAACCTGAGAAGAAGACATTGTGCAGCTACAGGAACTAGGGATTCCTATTTTGTAGATCTTCCTCCACAGTTTTTCAGCACAAGTATGCTAGGATGACTCTCCATTGAAGGGTGCATCTTTCTATCGATGCGGAATTCAATTTCAAGCATTTTCAGTTTCGATGTGGAAATTAGGGCTTTCTACAGAGGAGGGATTTTTGAGTGAGACCTACATAGAATTGATATCCTCATCAAAGCCGAAATTTAGATACCTGGATCAAGAAATTTGGTTGGGTAAATCTCTGGGAAAGTCAAACCGTAGTTTGACCCTGAGCTAGGGGAAACCCTAAATACTAAAACTGCTAAGTTTTGGTACAGTCGCTATATTCCGAGATTGGCGAAGGTTCAGAAGATAAAAATTGCAAGGACGGAAGAAAAAATCCTGATGAACACTGTGTAAAAATATCAGCCTATGATTAACTATATTCTGGGAGATATGATCTCTCCAAGTTAGGGTTCCAGCCTCTTCCAGAATTCATCCCTAAACAGGACACTTGGGGCGATCTGCAATATCTTGGGCTACAGAGATCCAAATGGAATTCCTGAAGATGTTCCAAAAAGGGAACGGACTATACCTTCTGTGGTCCGAAGGTCAAACTCAGAAAATGAACCCGTGACACGTGGCATTCCGTACAACCTCGCTGTTCTGAACAGTCCTGTAACAGGTCACCTTGGAAAAAGGATCATAAATCCAAAATGGTGAAACCAATTCTGATGAAACATGCGGTGTTGGATCAGAGAAATGAGAGGTTACCTCAGTGAGAAATTTCAGACATAGAGGATCAGTAATTTCAGAGATATCACAGAAACAGTAACAGGAATTTCTGGAGAAGAAATCAGAAAATTAGGGCTTCCTGTTCCAGGAGCTTCCCTCCATTGTTTTTAGAAAAGGAGTACATTGGACAGCTCCATTTGAAGAGATCTATATTCTCATGCA
>LPNX011027312.1:275373-313817 GCA_001517045.1 Pseudotsuga menziesii | reverse complement strand
GAGTGATGATCTAGATCCAGTGATGCCATATTTATGATGATCCAGATCGAGAGATGATCCAGATCCAGATGACTTGAAGACGAAGATGACTTGAAGATGAAGGTGACTCAGATGATCCAGTTGATGCAGAGAAGAAGACCAGTACTGAAAAATTGTGTCGAAAGAATACCTTCCTAGTTAAGAGGGAGTGTTGATGTATATGTAACTTCGGAATGTATTCTTCTATGTATTTTATATTATTGTAACCCGATGTTTATTCCGGAATGCTTCTATTATGTATTTCAGTCATGTGGTCATGCCCCGATGTTCCGATCGGGAGGATTATAATGTAAACAAGTCATATCAAGTCATTAGGTAAGTCCCCACAGTTTAGGGGCACTTGAGTTATTATACACTAATTAAGGTGTAGGCTCGAGTAGTAATTATTAGGGTTGAGCCTACGTGTGAAATGGAAACTTAAGTGAACGGACTAATATAAATAGAGAGTGTGTGTCTCTCTATTTATCACTTGTGACTTAGCTCTCTTGCTCTCTCAAGTGTGGCGTACTTTTGGAGAAGGAAATTCTTGGCTAGACAGAAGACAGAAGGCTGCTATTGTGAAGGGAGGTCATCTTACTGTTTTGGGTTCACATCTTGTGGTGATACTATCTTAGAGGAAGTTGAGGGGTTTTCTCCATTTATGGTTTCCCCTCCTAAAATCTTTGTGTCTCTTGTCTCTTGTGATGTGCTTATGTGAATGCTATGCTTTTTATTCTCTCAGTGAAAAGATCTTGTTATAATGCTAGCTTAAATGTTGAAAAACTAACATGACGATGTACATGTTGAATGCTAATTGATATGTTTTGCTTCTATTGTCTATATGAATGATTATGCTTCGTAGTATGTGTTATGTTTTTAAGTATCTTGCTTCAGCATTATATGTATGTATGTTCATGTTCATGGGGGTAGATGCCCGGATGATTTGGTGTATCATAGCGTCCTCTTCATTGGTCAGAGGGTTAGGGACGTTACAGTGTGGTATTATAGCTAAGGTTGCAGCATGGGCTTGAATGGGTCGTGAAGATGTAGTGATAGAGGCAAGGTTGTAGTATGGGCCTGAATGGGCCATGAAAGATCTGTTAACAGAGGCAGGTTTCCTATTGCCAGAAGAAACCAAGAGAAAATGGGTGAATGATAGGAAAATTCACAAATTTTTCTAAGTGCCAGAGTTGTCATCTCATCGAAAAACTTAGTGATAAGTTCTTTCGAAGCAGCGGAAGAGATAGTCTAAAGGTCACCCGATGGATGGCAATTGAAAGAAAATTGTGGAAAGATTTTCATTTGTCAGCTGTCGGCTCGTCGAAGGACTAAGTGAGAAGGTCCTCCAACACAGTGGAATGTTAGTATGAATTTCACCCGAAGTGGAGAGGAATTTCAAAAAAAATTCGAAGTAGTGAAATCATCGGCGATCGGCGATGCCTAGTTGATCGCATCGCCAATGTTCAGATGATTAAGTTGCCAATGCGGTGAAAAGCTGTGTGACTACATCGGAAGAGATTAGCTGATTTTGCACTGCTGTTGTAGCTAGCTAGAGGACTATCCTTTTGATTGATAGAGTCCCCGACTGCCAATGCTATAGAGGATAGTTTTACGATGACCGATGCGGTAGAATACAAGGCGAAACATTTCCAAAAATTTTCTAAGTCACGAGATCATTAGCGATCGAAAAACTTTAGTTGTTGGGATTGTCGATGAATAGTTGTTGGGATCACTGATGAACAGAAGATGAAGCTGTTGAGGATTAGTGAAGTGGATCAGTGATCATTAGATGAAGGAAGAGCCGATGCAAGGGAGGAATTTGAAATTTTTTCTAAGTGTTCATCTGCCATCGGAAAATGTTAGTGGTATTTGTCGTCGATGAACATCAGAATAAGTTAGTGGTTCATGCACCCACCGTTGCAAAAGTCTAGAGCACTAATATTCTGATGGATAAAGGTTTTGACTACCAATTATGTAGAAGTTGTGCTTCCATCTGTTGATCGAAAATTGTTAGATGATCATGCCGCCGATTGAAAAAGGTAAATGGTTGGTGAACCATCGTTGCGGATGTCTATGGGACTAAATGTCTGATGCCACAGCGAGATGTCATTTCTACCGTTGATAGAATCATGAACCACAGAAACCCTAGAAGGATTGTTGGCCATTGTTGCAGAAGCCTTGACGACTAGCCATCCGATGCACAGAGAAATTGACCACCAATGCAGCGCATAAGTTGGTTTCATTGTTGATGTATCGCAAGGCCTAACAGTTCTAATCCCTGATTAAGTTTGGAAGGATAGATGATTACAGACCGATACGGTAGAGGAAATTAGACAAGAGGATTGCCGATAAAACTCAGAGTATAATACCACTACAGGCCCAATACAGCAAATAAAATTAGACCTTTTAGCTGAAACCCTAGAATTTTAGTGAGAAAAGGACCCGATGAACAGTCCTTGGCACCCGATGAATAGTCCTTGGCATCATTGATGCAGATCAAAAGTTTAGATGATTTACTCTCCGAAACGGCAGAAGGTTAGGGGGGAAGAGACTCGATGAGGAGAAGAAAATTTTGGGTTTTTCAAAGTGGAATTTTTCTCAGCAAAATCCAATTGTTTCAGCAAATTTTAGCAGACTGTCAATGGATTATAGGGCTGAACCAAAGGGAGAGAAAACTTTGTGTTTTAGGAGAAATGTTATTTTATAAATTTCCAGAAGAAGAAGGTAAGTAGTTCTGATTTACATTAATGATATGCATCTAACAGTTTTCTACTAACACACTTGGATAACTATAGACACCTCCAAGAGCAGTATTCTAGGAAGAACAATGTGGTAAAGCAAGAGGTGGTTCAGTCATGAGAACCCATGATGGATATGATGCTCGATATTCTTATGAACATGCAAAAGATTCCATGGGAGAAAATGTCCGTAATGGAAATGATGACATAGAGTCTAATGGAAGGAGATTCCAAGAGACACTGTCAGATGTTGTAGCCACCATGAGAAGCCTTATTAAATCCCAAGAAGAGTATTATCACTTGAATGTTTCCATGTTGCAGAGTTTGATAGACTTGCAAAGAAAGATAGACTCTGGACAAGGTACAACAAGACCAGAAGGCAGTAAGAGAAGCACTAGGTGAAGGAGAAGGACTTCTACTGGATCATTTGACTTTGAAGAATCCAATGGAGATACAAGCTCACCTTCTCATAAAATGAAAAGAGGAAGGCACCATAGGGATCTCTCTCAGGATGAATTTAAGAAAGCTAAACCTCCTACATTTGATGTTGAGATAAATACTGGACAAGAGGTTGAAGCTTTCCTTCTTGGGATAAAGAAGTACTTTCAAGTGCAAGACTATTTAGGAAACATGAAGGAAAGAGTTTCCATATTCAATCTGAAGGGAAGAGCATCGATTTGGTGGGAACACTTCAAGCAACAAGTAAAGAGGATCAGTGAAAGGATACTGAAGTGGAAACAGTTCAAGAAGTATTTCAGGTAGAAATATTTCTCTGACAGGTATTATGATGACAAGATCAAGGAGTTCCATGAGCTGATATTGGGACAGCAGACCATGGATGAATATGCAAATAAGTTCTTGGAATTGTTGAGGTATGTCTGGTACATTAGAGATGAAAAAGTGAAGGTCCAGTAGTTTCTAAGTAGATTTCCTCAGTCTTACAAAGATAGAATTGAGTTTTACAAACGAAGAAATATTGAAGAAGCCATAAGGAAGGCTAAGTATTGCTATGAGAAAAGTAACGGTAAACCTGAATACCATAAGGCATGGAAGGACAAGAAGAAAGAGAAGTTTGATCAATGAAGGAAAGGTTTCAAACCTTCTAGATTCAAGAATCAGCAGAAGTAGCTATCCCAAGCTGCGAGTAATCTAGTTGGAGTGATAGGTGGAAAGCCTAAGGAGCCACGACAGAATAAAGGTGCACTCAAATGTTGGAAATGTGAAGGGCCTCACTTGCGTAGATATTTTCTATTTGAGAATGAAAGTGCAAGGCCAACTTATAACATTCAGGAAGCAGAAACGGTGGGTTAAGTAGCAAGGGCAGTCCCTAGAATTTATGCAGCACTGGAGGACCGCTAGGTAGATCACAAGTCAACTATCGTTGAAGTTGCAGGTAAGATTTTTGAACAATCTGTTGCTATTTTGATTGACCCTGTATCTACTCACAGTTATATCACTCCTAGGGTAGTTGAGATTTGTGCTTTTAAGAAGATAAAGCATAGAAAATCTTGGTTATTTCAGCTAGCCACTGGGACATGAATGGATTGGTCACTTATGTAGATCTAAATGTTCTACCACTTGGTTCCTATGATGTTCTCATTGGAATGGACTAGTTAGAAGCTCACGAAATAAAGCTTGACTATTATAACAAGACTTTTGAATGCACTGATGAAGAAGGAAACCCAATAGTTTTGAAGGGTATTCCAAAGGTAATTTCAGTAAGACAGGTTTCAGCAATGCAGTTGAAGAAGTTATGTAGGAAAGGTTTCCAGTTGCATGAAGATCATATTCTGGAACCAATAGGAGATGAACTCTTAGGTTGGAGAACTATCAGGTGTTACAGGAATTATAGGATGGATTTCCTGATGACATTCTTGGGCTTCCTCCAAAGAGGGACATTGATTTCACCATTGAACTTGTGCCAGGAGCAGCACTAGTGTCCAAGACACCCTACAGGATGAGTACACCGGATATGCTAGAGTTGGAGATGAAACTGCAAGATTTGTTGGAAAAGAAGTATATCCATTCGAGTGTGTCTCCTTGGGGAGTGTCGATTCTATTTGTAAAGAAGAAAGATGGTACACTTAGGTTATGTATTGATTACAGGAAGTTGAACAAGGTTACTGTGAAGAATAAATATCCTTTTCATAGGATTGATGACCTCTTTGATCAAATGAGAGGATCAAAGGTATTTTCCAATATTGACTTGAGGTCTAGTTACCATCAGGTGAGAATCAAGGATGAAGAAAATCATAAGACAACCTTCAGGACAAGGTATAGGCATTATGAGTTTGTAGTGGTACCATTTGGTCTCACAAATGCACCAGCTACATTTATGTGCCTTATGAATAGTGTCTTCAGCAAGTATTTGCACAAGTTTGTTATTGTTTTCCTTGATGACATTCTTGTTTATTCTAAGAATGAGGAAGAACATGAAGAGCATTTGAGGTTGACATTGCAATTGCTCAGGGAACATCAGTTGTATGCAAAACTGAGCATGTGTGACTTCTATAGAGATAGAATTCAATATTTGGATCACATTATCTCAGAAGAGGGTATATCAGTAGACCCTGAGAAGATTGAAGCCATTATGAATTAGCCTACTCCAAGAAATGTGATGGATGTAAGATCTTTTATGGGACTTGCAGGATACTATAGGAGATTCATTGAAGGATTCTCCAAAGTTGCACATGCCATCACTTATTTGCAAAAGAAGGCGATAAAATTCGAATGGACTTAGGAGTGTGAAGAAAGCTTCCAGCGGTTGAATAATCTTCTCACTAGTGCACCAGTATTGAAGGTTGCAAATCCAGAGAAATATTTTGTTGTATGTACCAATGCATGTGGACAAGGGCTTGGAGGAGTCCTTATGTAGGACAAATACGTGATATGTTATGAGTTAAGAAAGCTAAAGGAGCATGAGAAGAATTATCCCAATCATGATCTTCAGCTTGTTGCCATAGTACATGCTCTCAAGATGTGGAGACATTACTTAATGGGTAGAATATTTGAACTCAGGACAAACCATTGTGGTCTGAAGTATTTGTTTGATCAACCTACTCTGAATGCTGGGCAAGCGAGATGGCTGAAATTTTTATGTGAGTTTGATTTTGAAATCAAGCACATAAAAGGAAAAGAGAATAAGGTAGCCGATGTACTCAGCAGGAAGGTACAGGAAATGCATGTGGCATCTCTTAGTATTTGCCAATCAGATTTGAGGTAGTAGATTCTTAATCATGTTGTTGGAGATGAATTGTATGAGCAGGTAAAAGACAAATTGGAGCAGCAAAGTATTGAGAAGAGGTATGAGGGATATAAATTGGAAGAAGATGGACTTCTTACCTATAAAAGCAGAATTTATATTCCGAATGTAGCATATTTGAGGAGAGTTATTATGGATGAAATCCATCAAGCTCTGTATTCTGGACACCCAGGATATTAGAAGACAATTGCTACAGCTAGAAAGTAGTACTTTTGGCCAGGAATGAAAAACAACATGGATGAAAAAATTTCGAGGTGCATGAAATGTCAACAGGTAAAGGTTGAGCATCAACATCCAACGGGTTTGTTGCAGCCTTTGCCCATTCCAGAATGGAAATGGGAATTTATTTCCATGGATTTTATTACAGGATTACCAATGTCTTGGAGACAACATGATTCCATCATGGTTGTGGTGGACAAGTTGACAAAGGCAACACATTTTATACCGGTGAAGTCTATGCATAAGATTGATGACATTGCAAAGATATTCATGAAGGAGATTTTCAAATTGCATGGATTGCCGAAGGGAATAGTTTCTGACAGAGATGTCAAGTTCACTTCCAATTTTTGGAAGGGGTTGTTTGTAGATTTGGGTACAAAGCTAAACTTCAAGACTGCATACCATCCTCAGATAGATGGGCAGACATAGAGAGTTAATCAAGTGCTTGAAGATATGCTTTGCATGTATGTGATGGACAAACCAACCAAGTGGGAAGATTTCTTACACTTGGTAGAGTTTGCTTATAATAATGGACAACAGGAATCCTTTGGGATGAGTCCATATGAAGCTTTGTATGGAAGAAGGTGTAGAAGACTAGTGACTTGGGATAATCCAATGAATAGGGTTTTGCTTGGACTAGAGTTGCTCAAGGAAATGGAGCAAAAGGTTGTAAGATCAGATAGAATTTGAAAGCAGCACAAGAAAGACAGAAAATCTATGTAGATAAGCATAGGATGAACAAAGAGTTCAGTGTTGGGGATAATTTTTTCCTCGGTGAATAGGGTTGTGCTTGGACCATAATTGCTCAAGGAAATGGAGCAAGAGGTTGTAATATCAGACAGAATTTGAAAGCAGCATAGGAAATACAGAAAAGCTATGCAGATAAGCATAGGATGAACAGAGAGTTTAGTGTTGGGGATCATTTTTTCCTAGTATTTTCCAATCAGATTTGAGGGAGCAGATTCTTAATCATGTTGCTAGAGATGAATTGTATGAGCTGGTAAAAGAAAAATTGCAGCAGCAAAGTATTGATAAGAGGTATGAGGGATATAAATTGGAAGAAGATGGACTTCTTACCTATAAAAGCAGAATTTATATTCCGAATGTAGCAGATTTGAGGAGAGTTATTATGGATGAAATCCATCAAGCTTTGTATTTTGGTCACCCAAGATATTAGAAGACAATTGCTACAGCTAGAAAGTAGTACTTTTGGCCAGGAATGAAAAACAACATGGCTGAAAAATTTTTGAGGTGCATGAAATGTCAACAGGTAAAGGTTGAGCATCAACATCCAGCGGGCTTGTTGCAGACTTTTCCCATTCCAGAATGGAAATGGGAATTTATTTCCATGGATTTTATTACAGGATTGCTAATGTCTTGGAGACAACATGATTTCGTCATGGTTGTGGTTGACAAGTTGACAAAGGCAACACATTTTATACCGGTGAAGTCTACGCATAAGACTGATGACATTGCAAAGATATTCATGAAGGATATTTTCAAATTGAATGGATTGTCGAAGGGAATAGTTTCTGATAGAGATGTCAAGTTCACTTCCAATTTTTGGAAGGGATTGTTTGCATATTTGGGTACAAAGCTAAACTTCGGCACTGCATACCATCCTCAGATATATGGGCAGAAAGAGAGAGTTAATCAAGTGCTTGAAGATATGCTTCGCATGTATGTGATGGACAAACCAACCAAGTGGGAATATTTCTTACACTTGGTAGAGTTTGCTTATAATAATGGACAGCAGGAATCCTTGGGGATGAGTCCATATGAAGCTTTGTATGGAAGAAGGTGTAGAACACTAGTGACTTGGGATAATCCAGTGAATAGGGTTGTGCTTAGACCAGAATTACTCAAGGAAATGGAGCAAGAGGTTGAAAGATCAGACAGAATTTGAAAGCAGCACAAGAAAGACAGAAAAGCTATGTAGATAAGCATAGGATGAACACAGAGTTCATTGTTGGGGATCATTTTATCCTCAGTGAATAGGGTTGTGCTTGGACCAGAATTGCTCAAGGAAATGGAGCAAGAGGTTGTAAGATCAGACAAAATTTGAAACCATCATAGGAAAGACACAAAAGATATGCAGATAAGAATAGGATGAACAAAGAGTTCAATGTTGGGGATCATTTTTTCTTAGTATTTTCCAATCAGATTTGAGGCACCATATTCTTAATCATGTTGCTGGACATGAATTGTATGAGTAGGTAAAAGACAAATTGCAGCAACAAAGTACTGAGAAGAGGTATGAGGGATATAAACTGGAAGAAGATGGACTTCTTACCTATAAAAGCATAATTTATATTGCGAATGTAGTAGATTTGAGGAGAGTTATTATGGATGAAATCCATCAAGCTTTGTATTATGGTCACCCAAGATATTAGAAGACAATTGCTACAGTTAGAAATTAGTACTTTTGGCCAGGAATGAAAAACAATATGGCTGAAAAAATTTCGAGGTGCATGAAATGTCAACAGGTAAAGGTTGAGCATCAACATTCAGCGAGTTTGTTGCAGCCTTTTCCCATTCTAGAATGGAAATGGGAATTTATTTCCATGGATTTAATTACAGGATTGCCAATGTCTTGGAGACAACATGATTCCATCATGGTTGTGGTGGACAAGTTGACAAAGGCAACACATTTTATACCGGTGAAGTCTACGCATAAGACTGATGACATTGCAAAGATATTCATGAACGAGATGTTCAAATTGCATGGATTGCCGAAGGGAATAGTTTCTGATAGAGATGTCAAGTTCACTTCCAATTTTTGGAAGGGGTTGTTTGCAGATTTGGGTACAAAGCTAAACTTCAGCACTGCATACCATCCTCAGACAGATGGGTAGATAGAGAGAGTTAATCAAGTTCTTGAATATATGCTCCGCATGTAGGTGATGAACAAACCAACCAAGTGGGAATATTTCTTACACTTGGTAGAGTTTGCTTATAATAATGGATAGCAAAAATCCTTGGGGATGAGTCCATATGAAGCTTTGTATGGAAGAAGGTGTAGAACACTAGTGACTTGGGATAATCTAGTGAATAGGGTTGTTCTTGGACCAAAATTGCTCAAGGAAATGGAGCAAGAGGTTGTAATATCAGGCAGAATTTGAAAGCAGCACAGGAAGGACAGAAAAGCTATGCAGATAAGCATAGGATGAATAGAGAGTTCGGTGTTGGGGATCATTTTTTCTTAGTATTTGCCAATTAGATTTGAGGGAGCAGATTCTTAATCATGTTGCTGGAGATGAATTGTATGAGTAGGTAAAAGACAAATTGCAGCAGAAATGTCTTGAGAAGAGGTATGAGGGATATAAATTGGAAGAAGATGGACTTCTTACCTATAAAAGTAGAATTTATATTCCGAATGTAGCAGATTTGAGGAGAGTTATTATGGATGAAATCCATCAAGCTCTGTATTCTGGCCACCCAGGATATTAGAAGACAATTGCTACAGCTAGAAAGTAGTACTTTTGTCCAACAATGAAAAACAACATGGCTGAATACATTTCAAGGTGCATGAAATGTCAACAGGTAAAGGTTGAGCATCAACATCTAGCGTGTTTGTTGTAGCCTTTTCCCATTCTAGAATGGAAATGGGAATTTATTTCCATGGATTTTATTACAGGATTGCCGATGAATGGGAGACAACATGATTCCATCATGGTTGTGGTGGAGAAGTTGACAAAGGAATCACATTTTATACTGGTGAAGTCTACGCATAAGACTGATGACATTGCAAAGATATTCATGAAAGATATTTTCAGATTGCATGGATTGCTGAAGGGAATAGTTTCTGACAGAGATGTCAAGTTCACTTCCAATTTTTGGAAGGGGTTGTTTGTAGATTTTGGTACAAATCTAAACTTCAGCACTGCATACCATCCTCAGACATATGGGCAGACAGAGAGAGTTAATCAAGTGCTTGAAGATATGCTTTGCATGTATGTGATGGACAAACCAACCAAATGGGAATATTTCTTGCACTTGGTAGAGTTTTCTTATAATAATGGATAGCAGGAATCCTTGGGGATGAGTCCATATGAAGTGTTGTATGGAAGAAGATGTAGAACACTAGTGACTTCGGATAATCCAGTGAATAGGGTTGTGCTTGGACCAGAATTGCTCAAGGAAATGGAGCAAGAGGTTGTAAGGTGAGATAGAATTTGAAAGGAGCATAGGAAAGACAGAAGAGCTATGCAAATAAGCATAGGATGAATAGAGAGTTCAATGTTGGGGATCATTTTTTCCTTAGAGTGAAAGCAAAGAAGAGTTCCTTGAAGCTTGGAAGTTGTGCCAAGCTGTCACCAAGATATTGTGGGTCGTTTGAAGTGCTTGAAAGAATAGGGCCTGTTGCATATAGACTTGCATTGCCTGCTAGCACTAGAGCTCATAATTTTTTTCATGTTTATTTGCTTAAGAAATGCGTACATGATCCTAACCATGTGATAAATTGGGATGTGATTCAGGTGGAACCTAAGGGAGAGTTCCAATTCGAGCCTGAATGCACATCCTCGATAGGAAGGTCACAATGCTCCAGAATCGAACCATACTGTAGGTAAAGGTGCAATGGGAGCACTACAGACCTGAAGATGCTACGTGGGAGCTGGAGGATGCCATGCGATTAGCACATCCTTTTTTTTTCAATTCTGCGTAACACTGAGGTGGTACCAGTGTAGCATTTTGTTAAAATTTTGTAAAGCACTGAGGACAGTGCTATGAAAGGGGAAGGGGAATGTAACACCCTAGTTTTGACCTCAATGCATTAAATATACATGATACATATATTATAAATAATCATGGTGCAGAGCTAAAGGGAAAGGCCCCACCATCGATTTGGGTTATGTTATGTTTCGGATTGGAATTGTCACCGATGGTATATCAGGACATACGGCACATATTAACATTGTGGCATCATGTAACTATGAAATTTAATTAAGTAACCCCAGCCAGCTATGTTCACTGCAACCAAATTGAAAAGGGCATGATTTCCTAAGGTTAAGGGGGGATTGCTAAACCTAGATCCCATGGGGAAAATCCATGTGTCAAACCTTAAACCCCTATTTTAGTTGAGGCAGTGAATGCTGGGTAGGGGTGGGTGGTAGGATTTCCCCCTCACACCCTCCACTAGCTGATTTACTCATGCACGATTAGGGAGTGGTTTCCTCCTGCACTGCTTGGTATACCAACCATTTCTGTTCTATCCACTCTCTCCATCATCGGTAGTTCATTGTTCCTCATGCAGAGCTGAGTTAAAAGAATCCATGATCCATTGATTGGGGGTTCATTCTCCCTTTTCTCCCCATTTTGCTAGTCTGTGAGAATTTGTTTCCTCCCATTCACGCAGGAGATCATTCTTCCCTTTCCCCATTGTTATAATGTGTGATGTTTGGTTACTTCATCACTAAACCATGGGTGTTGTTCTCCTCTAATCGGCTGGGTTGCTATGAGAACCTACATTGTGTGGGCTGTGGTCTCATCCACATTTTGGTTGGCTGCATTTTCCCTTGTGATTTGGGCTGCTGTAGGTTGTTGTGGGATCATTTTGGCCACGATAGGGTCAAGAAAAATCCAGGGACTTGTATATCCCTTGTTAAAGCTTTAATAGCTGGTTTTTCGCATGCACGTAGTGGTTTTGTCCTTAGACTGCATTGGAGTGGGGAATGAGGGCCTAATGTGCTTGATAAACCTAGCGGGTCGGGAACCACACAAACAGAGCTAGTGGGCTGTCTTTCTTGTCCACAACCCCTGGATAGCACTAGAAGGAAGATCAAGGTCTGAGGAACTGCACTGCAGAGAAAGGATTGATTTCGTTATGTTGAGTGTGTGTGGGTGTCCTAGAAGTCAGGATGGCTCTAGTGTAGCTGTTTGTAGCTCTTTAGTGAGCTCACCAGCTTAGCATTTAGCCTTTCCCAACTCTTGGATGGCCTAATAAACCCACCTTTGTTGGCTTGGTTGATCTATTGTTCGCCTGATAAACCCAACTATGTTAGCTTGGCTGAACTGTGTATCCTTGTTGTGTTGTTATCCTTGGCCATGTGTAAGCCTTCTAGTTCCTTATTCTTTGGGGAATCATGCATGACTTGGGGGTGGCAGCGTTTTTGACAGATTAAGGAGCACGCGGGCCTATGGTTGGGTGGAACGTTGCAGCGACATAGCTGGTTGTGGGAAAAGTTCTTTATAAGATAAGTATTCTTACCTAACTTGTGTATGCAATCATATTTACCATTGAAGAATGATGATGTACATGTTGAATGCTGATTGATATGTTTTGCTTTCATTGTGTATATGAACGATTATGCTTTTTAGTATGTTTTATGTTTTTAAGTATCTTTCTTCAGCATTATATGTATGTATGTTCATGTTCACAGGGCTAGATGCTCGGATGATTTGGTGTGTCGTAGCATCCTCTTTGTCGGTTAAAGGGTCGGGGATGTTACATCAGATTTGCCTATAAATTGTTAATGTTGTGTAATTGAGTGTGTGGGTTTCAACCATTGGAATAGCTTCACTTTTCAGGTATGAGGTTATGGAATTCCTATTTCGTTATCTAGTATAATTTATTGTTATAATATGCAAGTGTTTATGTTATATTTCAAACCCTAAGTTTACAATTGTTTTAGTGTCAATATATTTAAGGGTTTACATTTTATTTACAAACCCTATGTCTATAAATTAATTCTTTTTTAAGAAATATTTAGAATTGTTATACTTAGTTCTGCATTTATTTACAGGTTAAACTTTGTCTTTTCTAAAGCCTAGAAATTACTCTAACAATGCCTATATGTTTATTTACCTAATAATTCTACTGGCATATTTCATATTGCCAGGAGAACTATAATTAGGAATAAAAGACTAGTTTAGGTTAACTTATAAACAAACCAAACGCTAAATATAAAACACACTTAGCCAAAGTATACTAAATAGAAATCCATTCTAATTAAGCAATATTATATAAACATTATTCTATGCTTCAGATAATCATAAATCCAAAGTATTGAAGCTAAATTAAAAACCATATAAGACCTCTCAGGGTCTGTATATATTTCTGTCAAGAACCAAGCTTAAACAATATATTTTCCCATTAATCAAATAATTTCATTAATTGAATCTATAGTCCAAAATTGAGACCATCTAATGGTCCATGATTTATGCTTTACCAATACTCCCCATTAAATCAAACTATACATTATTATACCAACTACATCCACAAAAGCGTATGTAGTAAAGAAACTATCAACATAATAAATCCATTGCATATATATAATAAATCGAACCCTTTAAATACTTACAATATATATTATAAGAATCACATGACTTAACAAAATCCCCAATGCATTAAATCCATCATAATGCTATCTACAATAATATATTAAAACATAAATATAGGATTGATTCGTGTAGGCGTTAATTCCAAATCAAATCTTTACAATTATAAAATCCTACAACCATAATGACCCA
Organism: Pseudotsuga menziesii; assembly: GCA_001517045.1. Taxonomy (NCBI): domain Eukaryota; kingdom Viridiplantae; phylum Streptophyta; class Pinopsida; order Pinales; family Pinaceae; genus Pseudotsuga; species Pseudotsuga menziesii. Next base: position 300,110 of record LPNX011027312.1, on the reverse strand, counting down.
GGATCAAATCCTATACTATCTATTTACTTACAAGTCACCGTGACGAATCCNTGATATATATATATATATATATATATATATATATATATATATATACACACGCTGTAATTTAAATACATCAAATCGCTACATAGAGGTGAGAGCCGATTTAAAATGCACAATGTTACTGTGGACCTCGGCCTTATACATATCCAAACATTTAAATAATTAAATACCAAAATTTACAACCCTGTCAACGCTATGCAAATACCCACGACATCCATTGGAGGGCTCTATCCAAAGCTATGGCCCTTTGCTCACAACTCAAAATGGTGATATAAAACCCATTAAAACCTATCAATGATATATCGCATGATATATCAATAGCGAAAACTGCCAGACAAAGGGATACACCCATAGTCGGCTCTTATATTCTAAATATACCGATTAATCATAAAACATTAAGTCTCTATCTAATAAACTATCGCAGCTCCAATGGTGGGAACACCAATGCCACATACGGCATGGTCCCCAAAATCCAACAACACTGTCAACGTTTATCCATGCAATAATTAAAATAATGATTTCGATTACACACAGTCCTTTAATAAGAAGTATAAACCACGAAATTAGCACAATATTTCAGCACTATTTATATTTACAAAAAAAATCATTATCAAAACCTTCAAAGTTTCGCACAATCATTTAAACTCGGCCTTGCACCATTGCAAGCAATGGTGCAACTGGCACCTCAATAATATAAACTCTTTTAAAAATATGTAGATCTTGTTGAGAGATACTAGTCATGTTTGTCACACAAATTTCTCATTAACAAATCAGAATACATTAAAGTTATGACTGAAGGCACTAAACCCCAACAGGGAAAAACCCCAAGTCCTAACTCATCCATGATGCTTACCCATTAAAATTATAGAAAGACCCTTCCCAAAACGCAGCCATTAGAAACCATAGATAAGCATTCAAATCCATGATGAGTAATAACTTAGTCACAACAGCTAAGCAAATGAGGGAACAAGTTAAACACTTGTTACAATAGGCTTACCTGAATGGGTATGATTTTTCCTCAGAGCTAACCATGAACCACGACCCACGAATTTCATCACACCCTGGAACCTGCAACACAGAGTAGAGGCCATGATGAGAATTATTCTTAGAAACCAAACCAAACAGACAACAATGATGCCAAAACCAGTAATGGTTACATACTTGTCAACATGACCAAACCATCAAAGTTCCACACCACCGCACAACACAGAGGCAGAGCTCACACAGCTATTTTGCGAATGACCAAACCAACGCAACGAGTGAAGCCCTAAGCTTGGATTCCAATTTTCCCCATGCGCATTTATGTCGCCACCCTAGCCTCCAATAATGTGCTCCAAACCCATAATCGTATAGTGCATGCCACCGTATAAACATTGTTCCAAAACTATGTGTTTTACATAAACCCCAATGGTGCATCAAATTACATAGGGTTTAAGCCATAATCCCATCGAAAATGAAATATGCCATGGAGTACTATAAGCCAAGGTTCTACACTCTTCTAGCAACTATTAAAACCATATATTAAAACTATGTTAGACCATGCATAAAGTCATAAGTCTCTAAACCATAATAAGTATGTGTTGTGTCAATAATAAGTGCAGTAGTGAGAAAGTCACTATCATAAAGTCTGTAATAATAACTATAATAACTCGTGCAACATAGGCTAGTAACCCATCTAGCCTAATATACTTATCATCTAAACAACCATCATATAGTCATTAAAATAGATCTGTAAAGTTGAGTGCTAATGACAAAAAAAGACATCATGGCCTGTTCAGCTGTTATGAGCATTTTCAGTCGCCAAGTGCACATGCACTCAAAGTGGAAAGAAATGCATTAGTTTGTAAGAACTAAGTAAGCCTGATGTAACAATAGAAAATAGTTACCTCTCAGGTGGTTACAAGGAAAACTAGTCCTACCACTCCACCCCTTTTTCCCATAACAAAGTTAAGTTAGAATTGTGTATACGACAGTAATCATTTATTATAATCAATGAAGTACATAATAAATTAACTAAAATACACATCAATGCGTAACCATAGATCCAAATAGTAAACAACATCACAACAATGCAAGTAATACATTAATAATCACATCTGGAAATATGAAAGCAGGATGTAAGAACAACTTACGACATTACAACACTCTAAACAAACTATGATACAATTCGCAGAGTTAAATAATTTCTAGCTTAGGAAGTAAATGATTACCCTATAATTTTTATTTTATTTTCAAATTTTGGGGACATTAAAATGTGAAATCTAACAAATAAATATCCTTCATACTTTGACTAAGCCATCTTGATCCCATTAGAGGAAATTTCAATTAAAAATGGGCCTTTCAACCCTAATTCAAATTCCATGGCATCATGTGTTAGACAATGGAATTGCTTTAAGTTTGAAATACCGCATAGGTCTTAAAAAAAAATTTAATATAAATTGGGGATAGGTATCATTAAAAAAAAAACTTTTTTTTTCATATTTTTGACATTTCTCAATGTGCTTTTACTCAAATTTTGAGCGGGAGAGCTCTGTTTTTCTTAGTGTTCTGTTTCGAAGGCTGAAAATAATGCTCTGTCATCATCACATTTTTAAGGTATTTCTTGTTTTTTCGGTAGATGGGTCTATCAAAAGGATGTGGAGTGCGTACTCATTGGATGCAGAATTTAATTATGCATCTAGGGAGCTCTCCCGCTCGAAATTTGAGTAAACACATAGGGAGATATGTCGAAAATACGAACAAAAAAATAGTTTTTTTCTTTTCTTCCTAAAAAAATAAACAATATTATTTTATTATTTTCCTTAGGAGACCCATTTTGAGTTGAAATTTCCTATAATGCCTAAATTAGCTTAGTTGATTTCGATACCAAGAAAGAAGTGTAGTAGACTCATGTATATTATGGTGAATCTATCATGCAAAGTTATTTTAAATATAATAATGACGATGAATCTAATACCTATGATTAGTAGATCATATACACAGAGAGAGAGTTAGAATTCCTCATCATATAAACATTCTGATTGGATTTGCGTGAAATGAATGTTTAGGAGAGTATGAAAGTGTCAATTTTATCATACCATTCTTTAGGCATCTGGTTGCAACCATGATAGAGTGATTTCCTAAATATGAAAACTAATCATGACGAATTATATACATGCACTTGTGGTTGCTCCATTTATATTTCCCCTTTAAGATCCCTATGAAGAAATGCATTGTTCATGTCAATGCTGTGAACATCCCACATTCTTGTTGCTGGAGTGGCGAGACTTAAGCAAAGGGGATCCATTTTTCCATTGGAGAAGATGTTTCAATGTTACTGATCCCGTAAACTTACTAAAATACTTTTTCCACAAATCTAGATTTATACCTTCTCACAAGATGATTTTCTACTTTTTTTTTCATGTAGACCCACTTGTATCTGACAAGATTATAATATGATGGAAGCATAACCAAGTACAATGTTTGGTTCTTGATAAGGGAGTTGAATTCCTCATTGATGGATGCTTACCGGTAAGGATTCCCTTGAGCCACTACATAAGATTGATGGTATTATGATAGAATAATGTAGCAATGAAGGGGAATTACAATTAATGTATTTATGGGTGGATGAGGAGGTTTCTCAAATTTGGAAATCATTCTCCTCTCCTTCGCAATATCACCCAGAAGATTTCCTATTTCCTGCAGGATGAACTGTTTGCACTTGGGTATTTGATCTAGATCTTCGCTAGCATGTTCATCATATTCTAGATTGGATTCAAAAATCATATCTAAAATCTAATTAGGATGATGGGATGTATCATCACCGATATATTCTATAAGAGGAAGTGCACAAGGATGTGCATGTTTTACTTGAGGTGCATGTAAATGGATTTCATCAAATCATACACTCTTTTCAAGGAACAACTTTAATGTTGAAACATCTATCAACTTTTATTCATTTACATCATCGATATAACCGATAGACATGCATTTTATTGTTTAAGGATCCAAATAGTTCTTTTTTTTATAAAGGTATGCAATCCCATGCACAAGATAAAAAAAATATAAAAGTGTGTGACTTTTGGCTTCATGCCACTCCAAGATTTAAAATTTGTCTTTCATTTCACAAATTTTTGAGAATATCTAATTTGAATGTGCATTGCATAGTTGCTTACTTCAGCCCAAAATTTTAAAGGAAGGAACCTTGTGTTTAACATGTAACTTACCATCTATCTTAGAGACCGGTTCTTCCTTTTAGCTTCTATGTTTTGTTGAGGAGTGTACATAACTATGTGTTGTAATTGAATACCTACTTCATTGCAAATATTTATCATTATCTATGAGGAGGTTCTTTATCATATTCACATACTTCTTCTCTACATGTGCTATGAATTATTTGAGATTCTAAAACACTTCATACTCAAGCACAAGCAAGTAGAACTATATCTACCTTGTGAAATCATCGATAAAAGAAAACACACATTTTTCTTTTGTTGTGGAATGATAGGAGAAGGGACCCATGAAATAAATGCAAAAGGTATTGAAGGGAGAGAAGGCCCTTCATGTCTCCCCTTTTTCAAACTTATCTTTTGGATTCTTACCAAGAACACATCATTGACATACTCCTTAATAGAATTTTATGTTTGGTAAGCCTTTTACCATCGCATGTCAGTGTTGACCTAGTCCATGCACCTAAAATTTAAGTCACTAAATATTTTGTGCCAAATTATACTTCCATAATTTACATGGGTTAGTGTAAATGTGGAATTAGATATAGCAATAAATTTATAGAATGTTTACAATATATGCTGATGGTTTACCTCACTGAAAACAATTAGAGAATCATTTTTCCATGTCAAATATTGACACCTAATCCAGGGTGAATTTGACCCTCTTTCCCTTTTCTAAATGTGTGATTTGGTAAAGAGAGAATATATTTAGATAGAGTAAATAGCATGCATTATATTCATGCAACTTCCATTTTGAATATTCACTCTCCCTTGTCAAGAAAATTCTACTGGAGAGTCATCTGCAATTAGAATAGGAGGAAGTGTGCATGATTTTAAAGATGAAAGTACATGTTTGGTAGATTCCATGTTGAGTTATTCTTATGAATCAATGTGTTAAGCCCTAAATGTTGGGCACATTTTCCCTATAGTATCGCACATTAAATTAGTCTTGATGTCATCTTTGGTTCATTAGGTATAATTGTCATTAGTATGGTTATATTAGTTACATTATCTTGGGTGATTTAGTTGGAATTGTACATCGTAGTCTCCTATATATAGGAAGGATACATTGAATTTGGAGCATCTCATCTTGTCTTGTCTTATGTACTTAGTACATCGTGTAAGAAGGTATCCCCATCGAAGAGGATTTCTATTCATCTTTGTTCTTCATTATTAAGGTGTGGATTACGCTTTCTTGTCTCTTTCAGCTCTTATCATGCTCTTTTGGAGAATTTGTTACTTAACATTCAGTATCACAACTTGGATGCTTCCAAAATTAGCCATCTTGGAACTTTTACAATAAAATTTTTTATTCAAGGTTTCATATAGAAAGACTAAAAAAAACTTCAAAAACAAGTCAAGATATCAACAATAAAATTTTTAGATCCTTAAGCATTACAGATTTTGAGATATTTGCGGTGGAAGTTCGGGCTTCTGGCTATTCCAAAAAATAGTCTAAAATAGGTGTTCTTGGAAAAATAGTCATATATGGGACATGAGTGATCCAAATTGAGTGAGATCGATTTCATAAAAAATAATACATACATCATTATCTATGATAGCAATTTCAACCTCATATTAAAATATTGGACACATGGTGTATGATACAAGTTCGCTCTTCTGAAAGGACCAAACAAAGAAGTGTTGGGAGATTTTCCATGTATTTTTTGGAACATCAAAATTAGGTTATACCTATGGAATTTAAGAGGGTAATATAATACTACAAAATGATAAATTTTTAGACCGAGAGGAGCCTAAATTTCAAATTTAGTCGAGTTCCAAGTCAGTGAGAAAACAATCTTCAAATCAGGGTTTGAAAAACATATGGTGATTTTATATTTGAATATTTGTAGTAGAAGGATATATTTGTGGTGTACAATAGGGTGTGATATATATTTATATTTTTCAACATGCCACCAAAAAAACTACCTTAGGATATCTTAGGATACCTTAGGATATTATTTACAAACAAAACTACTTTATAGATAAATATATATACAAATAAGGCCATAAGGTATAAACATCTACGAAAACTATCTATACATTTAATTCCAAAATTAAATAAATCATCTAAGACCTTTCAAGGTCTACCATAATAAGAATATACTAGTATCAAAACTTTGGATTTAAATTATCAGTGTGAGAACTAAATAAACGAAGGAATCATCGTGACCATCCTTGTGGTCCTTTACAAATCTTTGTTCATAATTCATACAAAATAATCCACAGTTTTATCCATTTTACATCTATACATAACCATAAACAAAATTAAATTACTCATCAAACATTACCATATCCAAATTAAAATAATACATCTTATACAGTAATCATATCATATTAAAATAACATCAAAATCATATTATAAATCCATGTATTGCAAACACGAATAGGAATTGAATCCTGTGGGCATGCAAACCTAGTTTATTTTATTTATTAAAATACCATTCATTACATTACATTAAAACCCTACTTTCCAATAGAGGTCATGACATCGATTCCCATGGATGTCCAGACCCAAGGCAAGGCCATAGTAACAACCCATAAGTATTGTATGTACTAAACAACAACCAAATCCTATAACCATTCTTACATAGGCCACATTATACATCAAATCACATGCAGGTTGTGGTTATTAAAATATATCCAAATACAATGCAATATAAATAACAAATGGAAACGTTAGCGTCGAGGTCCTAAGACCCTAAACCAATCATGGCCTCAGCCAAGTTTTAATATAGATACACAGAGTCCAATTATAGGCTAAACACAACAAATGGCATCGAGGGTATTTAAACCCTATCCTCTATGAAACCAACGAATGCACAACACTCACATAAGTTACGGCCATGCCAAATTAAATTACACAGTGGGTCTTAGAACTAATTACTCTGCTAACGAATCTCCCCTACACTACTCATTAAAATTATCTACGGTAATGAAATAATATCACAGAGCTATCACAACCACGATGGGGTAGGCTCAAGCCATTCATGTCTTTCCCTCTCAACCACCCATGCTATCTCATTACAACCATTAAAATATACATAACACACAGACCCCAAACAAAGGAAAATTCCTATGTCCAAACCAAACTATTAAACCATAACATACACATACATTCACGAACACAGTAATAAAAAAATGACATAAGTATTTTATTAAATATGCATAGTATAAACATTATACACAACAAGGTAAAATCATAGAGTCTCCACCCAGTCATTTCCAAAGCCAAAACAAAGTCTTATGGGCATGCCAATGGGCTATGGAACAATGGCAAGAAATGGTGCATCCCATGGCTCGAAGGACCGAACCGTGTAATCACTACAAACTGAAGAGTTTATACAAAGAACCGGAGGGAGTGCGACTTCACTCCACAAATGATGCCATTAATACTTCTATAAAATCCAAGTATGTAATCATATGCTCGAAGGCGATTCTTAAAAATCTCACATCGAAACCGACAGCATAAAACCGCAACCAAGCAAAAATCTATGTACAGTATTCCCAAGAGGGCTGAGAGTTAGCATGTAAAAACTTGCTCACATGCTTACCATGGCCACGATTGCAAACATTTGGAGCCCACATAAGTTAAAGCCACATTGAACCTCATTCCCTTTCGACACCTACAAAACACAATCTAAAATGAGGATGAGAAGTATGGCCATGCTCATAAACATCAAACCAAACAATGTACAGGCGTATAAACCCAACGAGTCATACCTCAAATTCTGGAGGTCGCCTCCATGGTATTCCCCCTACGTAGAGTTGAAGTGAAAACAACCCAAACGACAAACAAAATGCACAGCCATCATGAGCCAAGCCTAAGGGAAGGCTTTCACGCTTCTCCAAACACATTGAATGCACCAGCTGGAAACCATTAAAGCCATACAAAAACCCACTCTCCATAGTTTATGTTTCATTGTATTACAACGTATGACCACCTCCCACATGAAAGCTTAAACCATGATATCATATGGTTTATACCATATGTTATAGTTTCGCCATCCCAAAACCTGAATACAGATTGTATACTATTACATGGTATGCCATATTTCAAAGTCTCTTTCATACATTAGTATGCACTAGTCCAAGTCAAGAACCCAAAATTAAGTATATAGGTAATGTTTAATCCATGGGGTTAGAGCTTAGGTTATTAACCCCTTAGTATCAAATTATCAATGCTTAAGAACCATGGCATACAAAGTGTGCCATGGTATCATCTCTGACTATAATAAGATCAAGGTCCGAACAAGTAACCAAGTTATGACATTCCATTAACACAAGAAATACATTTATAAATGTAATAAAATAGACATCAAGTGCAATATAATAGATTGTATCAAGTATCACCTAATTAATTATCTAGGCTAGATAATTAACAAATTTAAGGTTACCTTACTATGAAATATGAAAGAGTAAAAAAGAGTAATGATGAACAGTAAGTGAAAAATAAAGGCTGAAATGATTCTAGCTCCCAACTAACCCTTGTGTCACGAGATAAACCTAGAAGTAAATAAAAGAGGTTCCTTAATTTGATTGAACTAAGTAATCCTACATAACAAACTAGAACTTTACCTCTCATATAGTCATGGGAGAACAAGTCCCACCACTCTACCCACTTTGTTTCCACAAACAAATATAAATTAGGACTCCATATCTAACAAGTGCGATAATGCAGAAAGGACAAAGCACATAAATCCAATGACGACATATAAGCGACAAAATTGTAAACATAATACAAGTAGTAAAGAGCGGTACAACATCATAAGTAAAATACAATAGAAATAATGACTGAAATGTAAATGACAGAACATAAGAACAACTTAGGACTAAACATAGGTACATAAATTGTAGGATAAAGTTCCGTAAGTAAATAATGTTTCATCTAGGTAGTTTTTACAAGGCTATAATTTTATTTTATTTTCTAATTTTTGGGGACATTACATTATGCAAACAAAAATTAATCCATGGAATTCATATGCATTTAGAGATGCATATTTTTAATAAATTGTTCCCCAACTGGCTACAGGTGAAGGGTAATCCTCCCAACGATAGGATGTTCCAAGACATATATCTCTTTGATAGGACACCCTCAAGCTGGGGATATAAATCCACAAGGACAAAGATCCTCTCCAATACCTCTACTTGATTTAGTCTCTCATGAAACCCCCTAGTGTAGAAACATCGTACAAAGTTATCCCAATTTTAAATTATCCTTCCCCATCAACCTCCATGATACAATGAACACTATCCTTCTTTGATCTAATTGCCCCTCTAGAAGACGCTAGTTCACTTCTAGAACTCCAAGACAATTTTGATAGGATGTTTCGGAATTGGGACTACAAACCAAGTTCCTCTCACATACCAATTTATTCCCATGGTCTATGGCATTAATGGAAATAAATGATTGTTAATGGAATTAAAATGGTTGGAATGAATGAGGAATGATCCATTCACAATCTAAATTATCCCATTTTATATGCATGATTTAGATTGCAATGTGGGTACTCAACATGGGACCATTTTTTCTGTCATAATATAGTTAAGTAATTCCTATTCAAATAAATTCCCTTAATCATCATTTATGAACTTAATTAAATTTCTAATGCTAGGGAAATAAGGTTAAGCCCACTAAGGCCATTTTTGTTTATCCCACAATCACTTCCCCATTTGTGGAATCATAGCCCCCCATATCCTCTTCTTCCTTCTTCCTTTATAGTATTCATATATTTATATTAGTATCAAAATGTACATATTTACAATATCTTGGTCGTCTTGGACCTTTTGTTTCTAGCTTTTATCCTTTACATCAATATTTACAAAATTACATTATAGGGTGTACACTCAGACCGTGTTGCTGGAGGGAAAGTATATAAAATATCTTGCATAGGTTCTTTATGTTAAAATTTTATTAAGTAGGTTGAGATACTGAGGCCATTAGCTTTTTATGGTGGTTCTTCAAAACACAATCTCATTCTTCTCCAAGTTGGGGACAAAAGGCATTTACTCCGTTAAAATTCAATCATGGTTTATTGAATGATGAGGAATTTATATTACTTATGGAAACAAATTGAAAATTTTATTATCCTTTTTCAAATGTTTCAATTTTATCCAAACCTTAAGAATATTAGGAAATTTGTTCTAGAGTGGGAAAAGAATAAAAAGGAATAAAATCAAACAGACCTTAAACAAGTTTATGTAAGAAATTATTATTTCTTTCAAAACAATCTCTTAATGGTTTCCAATGACGATGAAAGTTTATCTCTAAAGAATTTGGATGGTAGAAAGAAGCACCAAGTGGAAAAATAGGAGGTGATATGAAGGCTCATAAGAAATATCATCTGATGATGGGAACAATAACACCTTATTGTTCCTTGGTGTTATCACTTAGAATGTACCCAGGTTGTAAAAAGGTAAACTCTAAGGTAACAACAAAAACCACTTTAGAAAGAAACTGGTATTTTCTTCCAGAGAGGGATCTCTCAATGAAAATTTAACAGGACCAGATATAAAACAACATTTAAATATTTGTATGTATGGTTGAAACAATCACATAACCATTGGGCATGGAGTCACGTACATATAAAGATATCACAAATACATATACACGAGTTTCATCAAAGGCAATATAATCACATCATCACAGTCATTCAATTTAATCCAGGTGAGACAGAAGAGATGAGGAAACAGTCCACTAACACATAGCATCGAAGATGAATTCTATGTCAACTTTAGCAGAAAATGCATAAAATATCTGAAATGATGATTAGATCATAAACATATAAATTCCAATCACCCAACGCTGTATTTTAGATACGAAGAAGAAACGAAATGAAGTGTTACACTGGGAAAATACAATCACATAAAGAAAGAAACACAGACTATAATATCAATGATACAAGAATATCTGACAACCTTCATGCATTCACTTTGTTATTCAAAAATAGATATGTTCTCCAAAATTATTCCACAACACGATGGGTTCCAACCCCCATCTCATAAAAAGATGCAAATATATACAAAAAATAATAGATCTTCCAAGAAGATTTACAACTAAATGATCGGCTTAATTTAGAGTTTTGTAACTGAATCTCTAACTTCTAGGAATAAATTACTGCTCCAATCCTAACAGATCATAAAGTAAAATCAGCTTGGTAAAACGTCTTCATCCAGTCATCTCCATGTCTTCATCCAGTAAGCTCCATGTCATATAACTAACTGGATCTCTAACTTATCTATCAGACTTTGCAATTTGTTTATTCTTATCATGTCCTGCAACAGGTCTGAGTAAATGATATCACTGGTTTGTTTATGAAGTTGTATCTTATCTGGTATACTGATCTTATCCAACCTAATCTCCATTTCTGACATTTTCTTGTCGTTTACCATGGCTAACTTGAATGTATTTCTTTCAGCATCTCTAGCAGAAACTAGAGAAGTTTTTGGACTGTGCAGACTTCTTACTCGTGGCATAAAATTCCGCGTCTCCTCCAGAGACTATTTTTTTTTCTCCATGTAGTTAGTCTTGAGTTCCTCCCTTGACTTAAAAATCGGGCTTGGTTATAAAGCATCTGTATTTTTAAAAGAAAATTGATTTACCTGCACTGCCTTCATTGGAACCGGAGCAACCTTTTTGAAACCATCAGAAATCTCCTCATTTAAAATTTCACCACCTTGAAACAACTTTGCTTTTTTATCCGAACCATCTTCGTCAATCTCGATACTTTCTATTTCAGATATACTTCCCTTAATCACAATACCAATACCTTCTGCAGTTTGAGATGCTATGACAGGTACAGTATGGACATTTTCATCAGACTTTGATATTTCAGTAAACTACAATAAATTTGTTGTTTCATCCAACCCCTCAATAGGCTGATGATCAAAAGGATTATTCTTGTTGGCCTGTTTCCTCAATGATATTACATGGTGGGGATCATAGTTCATCTTCGGCTCTTTTTGGAAATCCATACTCTCCAGCAACTTCTCTATGAATACTAAAGAACCTTTACTTTTGAAGATGAAAGAACTGACCTTCAGGGGGAATTTAACATTTGAAGACTTTTTGAAAGCCCCAAAATGCTCCTCTTCAGAATGTAGCCTTTGTCTCATGAATTCCAGAGAAAAAATCCTTCGGGTTAAGAAAGCAGGTAACTTGTAAGGATGTCCTGTAAATCCGTATATCCTTAACACAGTGGAGTCTTTATGAAGGAACCAATATCCAATTTGGTCCTCGGGTGAGGACTGCATCAAACACTTCATCTCACCCAAAACACGTGACAATTATTTGTCAAATAACATTTTATACACATCCGCCATAATCAAATTGGCATATTCAAACATGTTGATTTGTTTTGGAAAATCAGAAGAACAGACAGTATTTAAAAACTGGAGTTCAGTGACATTGGAGCATAACAACATATTGAACAAGTAGGTCTAAAATCTAAAAAACCGAACCTTTGGAAACTCGCTTAGCTGAAGGTGGATTGCTTCAGCCAGGTATTCATCTAGACTAAAAACCGGAATTGACTGAGACTCATAGCCTAAGGAACTTATTCTCAATAAAAACCCAAGGATGACCTCTCTCACTCGGAAATCATCATCTAGACCTAATATTTGACAACCAAACAAAAATAACTAATTGGACTTCACTCTTAAAAATATGTACAGGGTATGGCAAGAAAAATACATCTAACGATTGACCATATTTTAGAGAATTTGACAGGAACTGGAAACGGGTTTTAGTCTCACACTTCTTGTAAAATTCGGCAAGGATTGAATCATTTACTATCTTACGACTATCCGGGTAATTTTCAGGTAAACTGAGGTTCTCACGGATGACTGTAGCATTGAATTTACAAAGAATTCAGGGCATGGATTGACTGACGATAATTCTCTGAGATAGGGAATAGTTAACGGCACACCACTCTGCAAATTCTGGGAAATAGAGGGTTTGCTCAAGGGCGAAGTAATACAGAAAGGATTTGCATACATTCAATACATCATTTCCCTGCGAATTGTAATACCGCAATCTTTCCTTGCTAACAGACACACTGCCAACAGATAGGAAGGGGTCACATACGCCCCTATCTCTGTCGACTAAATATTCCTCTCTGTCATCTATAACATGACTAGTTTGTAATTCCTCCTCTTTATCCATAATTCAGTCAATAAATAACAAACAGATGGATGGATTACGAGAGCTTAGGCCTTACCTATTATACGTGGTGGTATGCTTGAAAATGATAGTCGCAGGTTGACGAACCTGCATGTCCTTTTCACCTGCCGGAGCCAATCAACATAATACCCACCGGACAAGTCAACCTTCCTTTTATAAGGCCCCACTCTGGAGCGCTCCCTCGGTGGTTTACACGAAACAACTCTAGCCTCTGGAGTATATCACAATTCGACACGTGCACAACGGTTTATATTCCGCGACCACCTTATACCTCTATATGCCATGCATTTCCACACTCTGGATTCATTTGTAACCATTGATCCACATTGCCTTTGATTTCTAACCATCAGATTAAGCGCCACATAATTAAATTCCACCTGTGGTCTCTGGTCATAACCTTTGTGCAAGTCTCCATGCTGGAGCCATCTCCAGCTATCGATGAAATCAACTCTTATTTCCCGCCGTCAGATTGAATGACACGTACCCAATTCCACTAAGCGCTTGAGTCTTATCTACCATGCAAGTCTGGGCTCTGGAATCATCCTTGGCCATTGATGTGATATACCTGTATTTACCCACTATTGGATTAGATGACACGTATCTAATTCCACTGGGCTTCCCGAAATTATCCCCCATGCAACTTTATGCTCCGGAATCCTCCATAGCCGTAGATACGATCGACCATGATCTGTCAACTGTCAGATTGGGTGGAAAATATCAAATTCCACTAGGGTCCACTGTTTTAACCATTGCGCATGTCCATAAAGTGGAACCAATACGGGCCGTGGATCTCTTCAAGCCAAATCAACATCCGTTGATCTGTGTATGTTATTAAATCCCCGGATATAATTTATCTTCCATGCACCATTGGAGAGTGGGGATATCGTAGACCGTTGATATTCAAATATTCACTCCGCACCATTAGATCTTCTTCGTTTTCGCTCGCCATGATACTCTTATACTATATCTTTTAACCAAAGTTTGGCAAGTTACTTATTATTTCTTTTTCATCAAAGTTTTTCCATCTCTGTGCTAAATATATGTGTTAACAACTGGCTCCATCTGGAGATGATATCCTCCCTGTGAGGTATCAAAGAACTCGTAGACCAGGTGCCTTCTTCTCATTTTGCATAATAACTTGTATAAACTCATCTCTTACTTTTCATAGATATATCATTTTTATGTATTTTTAGAAAAGGAATGGTATGCATCTTGAATCTTAGGGCTTTCACTCCAAGCTTCAAAAACACTTGGCTTACCATTCATATCAACTTGTAAAGAAAAATAAATATGTACAGTCTATGTTACAAAATTTACCTTCTCCTTCAGGATAGGTAGTGTTTCAGATATCGTCCATTTACATGGTTTCTTTCCAAAAGAACCCCATTTGTATATTCCAGTAGAAATGCATTTTTCCCTCTGTATCCAGCCACAACGTAAGGTCCTACCCACATAGGATCAAATTTTCCATGCTTGTCTTCATTTGGAGCATCCCACTTTAAAACCAGGTCATCAATTTGAAACTGCTCTTCTTTGATTCTTCTGTCAAAGGTATTTTTTATTTTCTCCTGATGTGACTGTACTTTGTCATAAGCCTTATTTCTTCGTTCTTCCATCTCAATAGTCTGGTTTATTCTGCGCTGTATGTGATTTGGTTCTTCTTGCTAGTCTTGGAAATATCTCATAACCGGTACCCCTAATGATGCTGGAAAAACCACTTCAGCCCCATATACCAGTTGGAATGGAGACGTGCCAATTGCTCTTTTAGTGCTAATCCTGTCGGCCCATAGAGCATATTTTATTTTTGTGTGCCAGGACCTCTTATTATCCTCCAATAGCTTCTTGATGATCCTTACTAAACTCTTATTTGAATATTTAGCTAACCCATTTCCTTGAGGATAATAGGCAGTTGAATGGTTGAGACTAATGTGATACTTATGACAAAAATTAATCATTTTCTTGGATTTGAAAGCAGCCGCATTATCTGTTACTATCCTTTTTGGGCACCCGAAACGAGCCAATATGTTATCTTCAAGAAAATCCATGATCACATTTTCAGTGGCTCTCCTAGTAGGAATTGCTTCTATCCATTTAGTAAAATAATATGTGGCTGTCAAAATCCATTTATGCTGACCTGAGGAGTTGGGGTTTATTTCACCAATAAAATCCAAACCCCACTACTGGAAAGGAGCTTCAACTGTTAATGGGTTCAAAGGGAGAGGCAATACTTTTCTCTTACCGTCAAAAATTTGGCATTGATGACATTTGCTGATTTCTTTGTACACATCTGTAAATAATGTAGGCCAATAATAACCAGCTCTTAGGATTTTGTTTGCAGTCACCTTCCAAGAATGATGTCCACCACACTCTCCCTGATGAAACTCTTTGGTAATTTTCTAATCCTCATCTTCCAAAAGACAATTCAGCAACACTCCTCCAGGGTCTTTCCAATAAAGATACCGATTTATGATACAGAATTTAGGAGATTTTAGCTTTACGGATCTTGCTCTTGATTTACTTAATCCTTCTGGTACTTCCAAATTACGGAGGACATATACAATATCAGAATACCATGGAGATGCCTCAAAATCAACCATAACTTCTATCTCCGTATCCAACTGATCATCTTGATGAGAAAGGAAATTAATTTGCAAAGCTTCACAATTGGAATTAGCCGACTTCTTGGGATTCAACGATATACCAAATTTTCTGCATTTCATGAATACTTTCTCCAGATGATGCAGATGTTCCCTGTCAGACTTGGAGTAGACTGTGATATCATCCATGTAGATCACTACAAAATTTCCAATCTCTCCTACAAAAGCAATGTCCATAGCTCGCTGGAAAGTGGCTCCTGCATTCATCAAACCAAAAGGCATCTTTGCATACATAAAAGTGCCCCAAGGTGTAGTAAAAGCAGTCTTCTCCTAATCTTTTGGTAACACCTTGATCTGATTATACCTGGAAAAACCATCCAGCATCGAAATTATTTCAGCTCCCTCCACCTGCTGCAGTATCTGATCCATCTTGGGTAGAGGATAGTTATCTTTCATGGAAACTTTATTCAAATTACGGAAATCTATGTACAATCTTATCTCTCCGTTCTTTTTTCTGACAGGAACTAAGTTTGCAACCCATCTTGAAAACCTCAATGTTACAATGATTTTAGCGTCAAACAATTTTTTTATTTCTTTCTCAATGATGGGCAGCAGCTTAGGATTTATTCTTTTGAGGTTCTATTTAAAAGGTCTCTCCCCAGGCTTTATAGGAATGGTATGCTGTATGATGGAGGTATCATACTCTTTGAGATCCTCATAGCTCCATGCAAAGACATCAGTATACTTCTTCATTAATTTTACATACTCCTCTTTTTCTTTTTCAGGCAATTTCTTGGACAACTTCACAATCTTAGGATTTTCTTTGGTACCAATATTCTGGTCTTCAATAGCGTCGTCAATGGGATTCACTTTTAGATTTTTAGCCACATCATTTTGATCAAAAATATTTTCTAAAGGGATTAAACCTCTTGGTATGAAATTATTTTTCAACTGGATGATATCCTTACCTCCTAAGGTCCCTTTCAATTTTTCATTACTCTTATCTTCTTCTTCAAGCTCTTCATCCTCTTGAGTGCTCTCGTCATTTCCATTCTCAGTGTCAATAGGAGCATTCACAAATTCTTCTGAGAGTTCCAGGAATCTTCGGATTTGCATATCGTCTTCAAACACTTGCCAATATTTTGAGTTGTCAGGAATAGATGGTCTATTCACAATTTCCACCTGGTATTCCTTTTGACCAGCAACAGGTGTTTCAAATTTTTCAGCGGCGATAGCTAAAGAATCAGCTACCAAATTTTCATGTCTAGGAATCACCTAAATTGTATGCTTCGCAAAGAAATTACCAAGCATATCCCACACTTAATTTCTGTAAGCCCTCATTCAAGGATTCCTAGTTTGATAACTTTCATTGATTTGGTTTATTACCATCTCAGAATCTCCTAAGATCCTTATCCTTCGAGCTCCTAAATATTTGAAAGCGTGCAAACCCAGTAATAGAGCTTCATATTCTGCCACATTATTTGTACATTCAAATTTCAACTTGTATGATAGGGCTTTGAATTCACCTTGAATAGGAGAGATTATGTATACTCCTGCTCCAACACCTACTTTCACAGCAGATCCATCAAAGTACATAACCCATTGTCCTTCTCTTTTTTGCTTTGCTTCTAAGGTATCCTGTTCTATCACTTCCTTTTCCCTATTTTCTTCATACTTTTTCTACAAAGCGTCTTCTACATGATGTGGAACAACATCATTGAAGAAAATGGAGGACCCCAAATCGGTATCAACAGCATAAATGTGATGAATTTTAGGTTTATCTTGACTGCTTACCACATATGGAGTTCTCTTTTCACTATATAGTCTTTTGTTCCCATCTTGAATAGGAATCGTGGCATACGACCTATCCATCTGCAAACTTCCTTTCAATTTGGAAGTCCAGGATCTTGACAACAATACCCCGAAATTTGGTGGGATATCTGCCACTACCACATCCATGACTATAGTTTTAGAAGGAAATTTTTTTAGGGTTACCACCATGTCTTTGATTAATCCAAGGCATTTCACTCTTTTAGAATCAAAAGAATACAAATATTTATAAGGCCTTGTCTCCTCCAATCCCAGACTTTCTACCACGCCTTTGGGCATTAGATTATGTGATGCCCCAGAGTCCAACATAGCATTATGGACCACTTTGTCATGCACATTTAGGCATAAATAGAAAGGAGGAACTTCTTTACCTTCCATGTTTTCAACTTTTGGTCCAAATGAAATAGCTGGATTGTCATCATTTAGTTCTAAAATGTCGGACTGCCATTCTCCTTGATTTTCGACCATTTTTGTGATGGTATCCCTATATTCAATATTTCTCAACAATTCATTAAACAGAACAGAAATTTTTAGCTTTGAAAGCTCATTCTGTAAATTAAAACCAACACCAATCTTTTCCACATCAACCAGAGTCGCCTTCTTTATTATTTTATCCCTTTGTACATCATTTTCAACTTCTTTACTTACAAAAGGCTCTTTTGTAATTATTTTCCTTTCTCTACATTCAAAGAACTAGAGGAAGGCTGATTTGGGTTTGCCTTCCCTTTATTTATGGGAACATCCCTGTTCCTCAATCTGATTTTCCTCTACACATCATCCATAGCATGCAAATATCCTCTTTGATACAGCTCATTCTCTTTTTCAATTTCTTCATTTCCACCCTCCTGTTCAAACATGTTATGCTCTTCTTCAGTAAGATATATCTCTTAATCCTGTTCTCCAAATAGATGAATCTCATTTTCTGGGGGATCTTCTTCGTCAGCAACATAATTTTCAGGGAAAGGTGGGAGGATGGGTTGTTCTTCTTGGTTTCTTGGATTTCTCTGGTCTCTCTATCTATTTTGGGGAGGAACATGGGTATTTGGTCTTCTGAAATTTGCATTCCTAATTTGGGGATCCCCTTGCTCTCTGTTGAAAGGCCTAGCATCCATAGCTAATTTATCCATCAAATTTTCCATGGTTTTCAACATCATTTCAAATTTAGCATCAGTAGAAGAGGATGAAGTAGAAGGCAAATTCTCTTCTTTTCTCCTCCTATCCAAATCCCTATGCTTCATTTTTCCACTCGCCATCATGTTAGCTTCCACTTCTAGGGCATCAATAAACATGGCAGCAAGAGTTGCCGATTTCCTCTCCCGCAATGAGAATGCAAAATGATTATCAAAATCCCCAATAATGTAGTTTGGCAGCTGCAGGAGAAGGTTTTATATCTTCCGGAATAGAGTTGTAAGCCCTCATGAATCTGCTGGAAAATTCATGAATAGATTTGAAACCCCCTTTTTTGAGACCATTATACTGAGATAAAAGCTGGAAAGGATTCTGTTTATCATCCCACCTGTCCAGGAAAGAATTTTGGAAGGCTTGAAAATTTACTATAGACCCATTTGGTAAGTCTTTAAACCACTTCTTTGCCTCTCCTGACAAGCTTTGGGAAAATAACCGCATTTTGACATCAGGATAATCAACTTCTTCCAAGTCAATAAAATCTTCAAACTCAGAAACATGCTGTTTCGTGGTTATATCACCCTGTCCATCAAATAAAGAAACTCTCTGAGAATAATTTTGAGGGAGATCATGTAATACAGCAGGGAGGCGCAAGGGAGCAAATCTGGCTGCCATTGGTCTAGGTGGATTCGTAGGGTTTGAAGAGGTTTGAGTATTCTGAGAGGTAGATGTTTCAGCCTTAGTGGTTTGTTGCAAATCTCTCCAAAGAGAATCTAATAGGTAAGACTCTAATCTATGGGGATTAAACTCAGTATCTTTAAGGTCAGACTCAGAATTGGTTCTCAACAAATTTTTTCCAACGTTAACTTCCCATTTTGGATCAAAATGAGAATCTTGAGATGATGATGCACTAAAGAAAGGAAAATCTATTTTTCTTTATTTTTCTTCTTAAATAACTTTTCTGGGTCTTCAAAACTTTTCAAAATTTCGGTATCAAAGTTACCTCGCGTATGTCTTCTCGAAGCCAGAATGACTCCTTAAGCTCTGAACAAGTTTCACAGTGGAGTCGCCAGGGCAAATATACAACCTTCTTCTTGATAAAATTCTTGTTTTCCCACATAAATATTTCTTCAATTTTGTCATTCTCCCAGGGCATATATGCTCATTCGTTCCCCGGCAACGACGCCAGTTTGTTATCACTTAGAATTTACCCAGGTTGTAAAAAGGTAAACTCTAAGGTAACGGCAAAAACCACTTTAGAAAGAAACTGGTATTTTCTTCCAGAGAGGGATCTCTCAATGAAAATTTAACAGGACCAGATATAAAACAACATTTAAAGATTCGTATGTATGGCTGAAACAATCACATAACCATTGGGAATGGAGTCACATACATATAAAGATATCACAAAGAAATATACACGAGTTTCATCAAAGGCAAGATAATCACATCATCACAGTCGATCAATTTAATCGAGGTGAGACAGAAGAGATGAGGAAACAGTCCATTAACACAGAGCATCAAAGATGAATTCTATGTCAACTTTAGTATAAAATGCATAAAATATCTGAAATGATGACTAGAGCATAAACATATGAATTCCAATCACCCAACGTTGTATTTCAGATACGAAGAAGAAACGAAATGAAGTGTTACACTGGGAAAATACAATCACATAAAGAAAGAAACACAGACTATAATATCAATGATACAGGAATCTCTGACAACCTTCATGCATTCACTTTGTTATTCAAAAATAGATATTTCTCCAAAATTATTCCACAACACGATGGGTTCCAACCCCCATCTCATAAAAAGATGCAAATATATACAAAAAATAATATATCTTCCAAGAAGATTTACAACTAAATGTCGGCTTAATTTAGAGTTTTGTAACTGAATCCCTAAATTCTAGGAATAAATTACTGCTCCAATCCTAACAAATCATAAAGTAAAATCAACTTGGTAAAACATCTTCATCCAGTCAGCTCCATGTCTTCATCCAGTCAGCTCCATTTCATATAACTAACTAGATCTCTAACTTATCTATCAGACTTTGCAATTTGTTTATTCTTATCATGGCCTGCAACAGGTCTGAGTAAATGATATCACTGGTTTGTTTATGAAGTTGTATCTTATCTAGTATACTGATCTTATCCAACCTAATCTCCATTTCTAACATTTTCTTGTCATTTACCATGGCTAACTTGAATGTATTTCTTTCAGCATCTCTAGCAGAAACCAAAGAAGTTTTTGGACTGTGCAGACTTCTTACTCGTGGCATCAAATTCCGTGTCTCCTCCAAAGACTGTTTTCTTTTCTCCATGTAGTTAGTCTTGAGTTCCTCCCTTGACTTAAAAATCGGGCTTGGTTCTGAAGCATCTGTATTTTTAAAAGAAAATTGATTTACCTGCACTGCCTTCATTGGAACCAGAGCAACCTTTTTGAAACCATTAGAAATCTCCTCATTTAAAATTTCACCACCTTGAAACAACTTTGCTTTTTTATGCGAACCATCTTCGTCAATCTCCATACTTTCTATTTCAGATATACTTCTCTTAATCACAATACCAGTACCTTCTGTAGTTTGAGATGCTGTGACAGGTACAGTATGAACATTTTCATCAGACTTTGATATCTTAGTAAACTGCAATAAATTTGCTGTTTCAGCCAACCCCTCAATAGGCTGATGATAAAAAGGCTTATTCTTGTTGGCATGTTTCCTCAATGATATTACATGGTGGGGATCATAGTTCATCTTTGGATCTTTTTGGAAATCCATACTCTCCAGCAACTTCTCTGTGAATACTAAAACCTTTACTTTTGAAGAGACCTTCAGGGGGAATTTAACATTTGAAGACATTTTGAAAGACCCAAAATGCTCCTCTTCAAAATGTAGCCTTTGTCTCATGAATTCCAGAGAAAAAATACTTGGGGTTAAGAAAGTAGGTAACTTGTAAGGATGTCCTGTAAATCCGTATATCCTTAACACAGTGGAGTCTTTATGAAGGAACCAATCTCCAATTCGATCCTTGGGTGAGGACTGCATCAAACACTTCATCTCGTCCAAAACACGAGGAAATTCTTTTTCAAATAAAATTTTATACACTTTTGACATAATCGAATTGGCATATTCGAACATCTTGATTTGCTTTGGCAAATCAGAAGAACAGACAGTATTTAAAAAATGGAGTTTGGTGACATTGGATCATAACAGCATATTGAACAAGTAGGCCTGAAATCTAAAAAACCAAACCTTTGGAAACTCGCTTAGCTGAAGGTGGATTGCTTCAGCCAGGTATTCATCTAGACTAAAAACCAGAATTGACTGAGACTCAGAGCCTAAGGAACTTATTCTCAATAAAAACCCAAGGATGACCTCGCCCACTCGGCAATCATCATCCAGACCTAATATTTGACAAACCAAAGAAATAACTAATTGGACTTCACTCTTAAAAATATGTACAGGGTATTGCAAGAAAAATCCATCTAACGATTGACCATCTTTTAGAACATTTGACAGGAACTGGAAACGGGTTTCAGTCTCACACTTCTTGTAAAATTTGGCAAGGATTGACTCATTGACTATCTCACGACTATCCGGGTAATTTTTAGGTAAACTGAGGTTCTCACGGATGACTATAGCATTGAATTTACAAAGAATTCGGGACGTGGACTGACTGACGATAAATCTCTGAGATGGGGAATAGTTAATGGCACACCACTCTGCAAATTCCAGGAAATGGAGGGTTTGCTCAAGGGCAAAGTAATATAGAAAGGATTTGCATACATTCAATACATCATTCCCCTGTGAATTGTAATACCACAATCTTTTCTTGCTAACAGACACGGTGCCAACAGATAGGAAGGGGTCACATACGCCCCTATCTCTGTTGACGAAATATTCCTCTCTGTCATCTATAACATGACTAGTCTGTAATTCCTCCTGTTTATCCATAATTCAGTCGATAAACAGGAAATAGACGGATGGATTACGAGAGCTTAGGCCTTACCTGTTATACGTGGTGGTATGCTTGAAAATGATAGTTGCAGGTTGACAAACCCGCATGTCCTTTTCACCCGCCGGAGCTAATCAACATAATACCCACCGGACAAGTCAAACTTCCTTTTATAAGGCCCCACTCCGGAGCGCTCCCTCGGCGGTTTACATGAAACCACTCTAGCCTCCGTAGTATATCACAATTCGACACATGGACAGCGGTTTCGATTCCGTGACCACCTTCTACCTCTGTATGTCATGCATTTCCACACTCTAGATTCATTTGTAACCGTTGATCCACATCGCCTTTGATTTCTAACTGTCATATTAAGCGCCACATAATTAAATTCCGCCCGGGGTCTCTAGTCATAACCTTCATACAAGTCTCCATGCCGGAGCCATCTCCAGCCATCGATGAAATCAACTCTTTTTTCCCACCGTCAGATTGAAAGACATGTACCCGATTCCGCCAAGCGCTTGAGTCTTATCTACCATGCAAGTCTGGGCTCCAGAATCATCCTTGGCCATTGATGTGATATACCTGTATTTACCCACCGTCGGATTAGATGACACGTATCTAATTCCACTGGGCTTCCCAAAATTATCCCCCGTGCAACTTTATGCTCTGGAATCCTCCATAGCCATAGATGCGATCGACCATGATTTTTCAACCCTCAGATTGGGTGGCAAATATCAAATTCCGCTAGGCTCCATTGTTTTAACCATTGCGCATGTCCATAAAGGGGAACCAATACAGGCCGTGGATCTCTTCAAGACAAATCAACAGTCGTTGATCTGTGTATGTTATTAAATTCCTGGATATAATTTATCTTCCGTGCACCTTGGGAGAGCGGGGATATCATAGACCGTTGATCTTCAACTCTTCACTCCGCACCATTAGATCTTCTTCGTTTTCGCTCGCCATGATACTCTTATACTATATATTTTAACCAAAGTTTGGCAAGTTACTTATTATTTCTCTTTCATCAAAGTTTTTCCATCTCTGTGCTAAATATATGTGTTAACACTTGGGTTCCTTTCTTAAATCATCAATGAGAGACTCATTGCAAAAATAACAAAGGAGGAAATAAAATGGGATTTTTTTGATTCAGAAATGTCAATATCCTGGGATTAGATAGTTGGTATATGGAATTATACACTAATTTCTATGTGATCTTAGAGGATGATATCTTGAGGGTGGTGAAGGAAACAAAATAATTGGGTAATCTCCATGAAGAATGACGCAGCTTCTTATGAGGGTTTCACACCTATCTCACTATGTAATCTTATCCAGAGGACTAAATAAACATAGTAAAATAAATACTAGGTGGGTGTGTAATATCTCTAATACCCCAAGAACTATGGGGATTACACAATGAATGGGTTCCATGAACAAATTCATTCTAGGTACCCATTTTAAAATGCCTCTAAGTAACATATGATATATAAAATATAGGAAGAGGGAAAACCTAATGGGAATAAAAATGGCCTTAAAATAGAATGTTGAAAAGGTAATACAACTACTAGGAAATTATCTCATTGATCCCAAGGAAGTATTGCAGAAAGTGGATTATTTTATGCATGGAAGTATTCATGAATATGTGTATAGTCTATTAAGGAGAAGGAAAATAGTGAAAATCCATGATCCTATCATGAAATAGTCCTATGATGTAATGTATGCGGATCTCAATGTGTTTTTTTTCTATGTCACTACAGTACATTCTACAAAAATTCATTGTTCTCTTATTGTC
>LPNX011027312.1:223174-275042 GCA_001517045.1 Pseudotsuga menziesii | reverse complement strand
GAGATGTTCAGTGATTGTCACTGTAACTGCGCCATTTGGCTACATAATTTCCTTACATATCTTGGTATCTTTCTTAACCATCGAGTGGTCATTTGGTGTGACAATAAGAGCACAATGAATTTTTGTAGAATGTACTGTACTGACATAGAAAAAAAACACATTGAGATCTATATATATATATATATATATATATATATACACATACATACATACATACATATGTTTGCTTGTGTTGGGCGTGGACCCTGAAGCACATGGTTGATGAGATGTTTTGTGTTGAGCGAGGAACTCTGGACCACATGGCTAAATTGATATTTTGTGTTGAGCAAGAAGCTATGGATCACAAGAAAAGATAAATTGGAAGTTTTGGGCATAAGTGTTGGAGCCTTCCATGTTGATGTTGAGCATAAGCTCTGGAACATTGAATCCTTGGCCATTGTATCCATAAGTGTATCCTACAAGTACATCCTCGCATTAGTGTTGAGTGAGGAGCTCTAGAATTGCACTAAGTTTGTAACTCCCTATTTTTAGCATTGATTATGGGATCCCGATAAGCACTAGGAGTTACTGAAAATAATTAATTATGTCGAGTGAAAATGACTCCAGATAAATATTCATCTCATCTCACTTATTTATAAGTGATTAAATGAAATTTTGAATTTACGTATCTCATCAAGTACTAAAGAACCACCATGTTATACGAGGGAATCCAACATGCAAGGATGTTTAGATTTGCCTAGCCTAGTAAACCTAACCGTCTACGTGATGACCTTAATGCAGAAAGTGTCATAAGTTTAGGGATCATAATATATAATACCCAAAGACAAATGGTAACAAATAAAATATTATTATATATTTTATACATGATATGTATAAAGAGTAAGCATAGTAATAATATTAATAATGTAAGAAAGAAGGAAAACCTCCAGCTATTATTATTATTAATAAAACAAAATTAAATATTATAATACCTACAAAAGTCCAATTAGGAACTAGTTAAAAGTTCCTAAGTTAAAATATTAAAAGTACCTAAATTAAATAAAAAGGGTTAAATCAAGAAATCAACTAATTCTTGATTTAACTGCCTCTTTGACTGAAAAGTCTGTCTATAAAGTCCCAAGCCAAGGAGAGGCTTGGGGATCTCTTCCATATTTTTGGAGTCATTATTGTGCGTGATTATTCTTAAGAGAGTTCTTGGAGAACACTTTCCTAAGAGGAAAAATGAGAACTGATCCAGACCTTATATACCAGTTAGGGAAGCTTTACCTTAGGATCTCTAAGCTACTTGCATGTTAGAACCAGTTCGGGGGGATCCATATTGAAACCAGGAATGGTTTTGGGTCATGGTTGGGTGGAACGTAGTAGTTCCCAAGTAATTTGGTCATCTATACAGAGGTGAGATCTTCTTATGAATTGTTAATGTTGGGTAATTGAGTGTGTAGGTTTCAGACATGTGAATAGCTTAACCTTTCACGTATGAGGTTCTTGACTTCCTATTTCATTATCTAGCATAATTTATAGTTAGAATATGAAATTGTTCATGTTATATTTCTAACCCTATGTTTACAATTGTTTTCATGTCAAAATCCTTAGGGATTTACATGTTGTTTATAAACCCTGTGTCTATAAATTAATTAATGTTTATGAAATATTTAGGGTTTATTTCTGCTATACTTAGATTTGCATTTATTTACACCTTAAACCTTGTTTTTCTAAAAACTAGGAAATTACTCTAACAATACCTATATTTTTATTTACCTATGAGGTCTACTAGCATATTTCATATTGCTAGCAGAACTATAATTAGGAATAAAAGACTATTTCAAGTTAAGATTTAAAGAAAACATAAATATAAAATATAGTTAACTAATATAGTAACAAAAACCTAATAGATAAATCATTTAAATTATATCAGGTATAAACAGAACAATATTCTAAATGAAGAAATATTATAAACATAGTATTATATACTTAAGAATATCCATCAATACACAGTATTAAAGATAAAATAAAACACAATGAATACCTCTCGGGTCTGTAATTATTTGTACCAAGAACCAAGGTTAAACAATATATTTTTCCATTGACCAAATAACTCATAAGTCGAATCTACAGTCCAAGTATCGAGACCACTTAATGTTCCATGATTTATGCTTTACCAATACTCCACATTAGATCAAACCACATATCTATTAGACCAACTACATCCATGAAATAGTATGCATTAAAGAAACTATCAACATAATAAATCCATTGCATGTATAATATACTGAACTACAAAAACAAGAATCGCATACCATAATTAAAGTCCCAACATAATAAATTAACCATAATACTAACTACAACACTCATTAAAACCATAAATATAATTACACAGAGGTCGCATTGTCGATTCTTGTATGCTTTATGCCCAAATTGAATCCATACAATTATAAACCCTAACAACCATAAACGAATCATGATCAATTCCTGTAGGGTCTACTTATTTACAAGTCACTATGACGAATCCTGTAGGATTCGTTCGTCTTTTTCTGTCTCATGCCTAAGCGTTTTCACTATTCAAGCCATGTTGTATACATATTTATACACATGTGGTAAATTAAAAAACATCAAATCTATTAAACAAAGGTCGAAAGACCCAATAAAATTACACATCGTAACTATGGTGCTCGGCCCTATCATTTAACAAACCCTTTAAACATTAACGCAACCTGTCAACGCTATAGGAATATCAATGACACTGTCGAAGGGTTACACCCTGTCATGAATCTTACATATTAACATAAAGGTTCAACAATAAAACAAGTTTCATCCATCAAAATAATAATGCAATTTTTAATACACTATCATAGCTCTAATGGCCGGAACGCCAATGCCACATATGCCATGGCCCCAAAGACATCCACACTGTCAATGATTTTCCATACAATAATTCAAACAAGGATTTAGATTACAAATATTCCATTAAATAATAATTATAAACACGGAATCAACACAGTATGAATATGTTGTTTATATTTATAAACATAGTCATTACCGAAACCAATAAGAGTTACAAATTCATTTTAAACTCGTCCTTGCACCATTGCAAGAAATGGTGCTTCCAATGTTTCAATAAATAAAATTATTTACAATATGTAGATCCCATCGAGAGATACCCGGTCATGTTTACCATGTAGGGAAACATTTAAACCAAAAACCCTAAATACATTAGTTCTAGCACGAAGGATCTTGAAACCCAGCAAAAACCCCAAGTCTTAATGCATATATGATTCTTTATAGTCTTTACATAGACAGTCCTTCTTCAAGGAGGAAGCCATTAAAACCAAAAACCAAACATTCAAACCTCCAACAAGTTCAAACCTCTATCATAATAACCACGCGAAAGAAAGACAAGTTTTAACTTGTACAAGAAGAGCTTACCCACATTGGGTATGGCTTTTGAACACAAGGAAACCCACGACCCGAACCCCTTCATACCCTACAACCTGTACATGCAATATAAGAAATGATGAGGATTACACATTGTAAACAATTTGAAAAGACACAATAATGTTGCTAAACCATACTATCAGTGTACCTATTAAGTCATCCTAGTTTCACCCCATTACACAGCGGAGGAGCAGAGGACAAGCAACCAAGATGCGAGTGACCAAACCAACGGAATGAGCCAAGCCCTAAGCTTGGATTCCACATTTCCCCATGCCTATATCTATCTCTACCCTAGCCTCCAATATCATGTTCCAAACCTATAATCATATAGTTCATGCCACCATATAAACATTGTTCCAAAACCATGTGTTTTACATAAACCCCAATTGTGCATCTAATTACATAGTGTTTAAGACATAATCCCATGGCATATGAAATATACCATGGAGGAATATAAGCCAAGGTTTTAAAATATTATACCATAGTAATTAGGTTCCACGTAAATAATAAGTGTAGTAGTGGCCAAGTAGCTATCATAAATATCGTAAGTATAACAGTAATAATCAATGCAACATAGGCTAGTAAACCATTTGGCTTGGTATAATTATCATCTAAACAACCAGCATATTGCCACTAGGATATATCTATAAAATGAAGTTCTAGTGATGAAAACGTACAGCATATCCTATTCTGCTTATATAAGCAGTTTTCGTCCCTTAGTGAACCTACACGCAAAGTGAAAATAAATGCATTAGTTCGTAAGAACTAAGTAAGCCTGAAGGGACAAGTAGAAAATAGTTACCTATTAGGTTGTTTGGATACTAGTCAAGACACTCCACTCCTTTTTCCAATAACAAAGTTAAGTCATATTTGTGTATGCAATAGTAATCAACCTTATAAACAATGAGTACGTAATCAAATCCCCAACATACATATCAATACATAACCTTTGAACAACACAGTAATGAACGTCACGACAATGTAAGTAATACATTAAATAACTGCATCAAGAAATATGAAAGTAGAACGTAAGAACAACTTACGACATTACGATACAGTAAAGTAAGTATGATACATTACACAATTTCAAATAATGTCCAACATAGGTAGTTTTGACTAGCATAGTAAAAAAAATTAATTTCAATTTTTGGGGACATTACAAGTGGTATCAAAGCCCCATTTGAACACTAAGAGACCAAATGGGCATACTAGACATTCGTTGCAAAGAAAATAAAGTATGTTTTAAATTTTGTTAACTAAGAAAAAATTTTCATATTATTAAAAATTTGCAATTGCAGGATTTTAAAAGAACAGTTTAGATCATGGCCCACTTAGGAAGACAACAGTCGACAAGGGAAATTTAATACCGCCACCCAGGAAGCAGAACTAGTGGTAGAACTGAATTCTGATATAATGAAAACCATAGAAAGTCTTCAAGCAGACTTGCAAAGTTTCAGAGATGATAATCTGAATGAAAGAAAGGAACAACAAGAAATTAATGAAACATTGGTATGAAACATGACGGGAGGAAGCCTGTAGGGAAAACCCATTTATTCTACAAACAGGTTCAAGAAGGAACCCAATCATAAATGGGACAACATCCCAAGAGAAGAAGGAAAAGAGGAACATACCTGTAAACCTTCAGAACGAGATTATCATAGTCCTTCCAATGATGACTCTCTTTATCGATACTGAAAGAAATAAAGAAATGATGACAATCTCCAAGGAGAGTTCAGAAAAATAAGAGCCCCAACCTATGAAGGAGAGGTGAACACAGGGTAGAAAGATGAATAGTGGTTGTTGGGTATGATAAAATATTTTTGAGTCCATAACTATTCTAGCGAGATGATAGCTCGTCTATCCAACTATAATTTAAATGGCAAAGGAGCAATGTAATGTCCCTGACCCTCCAACTAGGCAAGAGGATGCTAGTAAATACCAACATACGGGAATCTGGCCCCATGGAAAAAACATAAAATGCATTGAAATTAACATACTCAGATGCAAAATTACTATCAAACAACAGAAGTACATTCATTCATTCATAGCTTTTAACATGTTCATATTGGTTTATAAAATGAACACAATTGTAAGGATTTCAATCACAAGAAGATACTTATCTTTAACAGGAGCTTGTTCCGCAACCAACTATGTCACTGCAACATTCCACCAAACCATAGGCCACATGCTCTTTAATCTCTCAGGAACACTACCACCCCCGAGATGGGCATGATTTCCCAAGGAGTAAGGAACTAGCAGGCTCACACATAGCCAAGGGAAACAACACCACAAGGATGCACAGTTCAGCCAAGCCAACACCGTTGGGTTTATCAGGCCATTCAGGAGCTGGGAAAGGCTAAATGCTAAGCTGGTGAGCTCATTGAAGGGATAAGGACACCAATACCAGAACCAACGTGGCTTCTGGGACACCCACACACACCCAACACAAGGAAATCAGTTCTTTCTCTGCAACACAGTCCCTCAGACCCTAATCTCCCTTCCAGTGCTATTTAGGGGTTGTGGAGAAGAAAGATGGCTCACTAACTCTATATATGTTGTTCCTAAACCACCAGGTTTATCAAGCACATCAAGCCCTCATTCACCACTCCAATGCAATCCGAAGATGAAACCACTGTGTGCATGTAGAAAAATAGCTATTCAAGCTTAAACAAAGGAAAACAACTCCCTGAACTGTTCTTGTCCCTATCATGGCCAAAACGATTCTTCAACAACCTACAACAACCAATTCACATGGGAAAGACAAAGTCCAACAATCGTGGCAACAACAACCCACTAACAACATGAACTCACAGCACACAATCCCCACTGCAATCACTGGAGAACTTACTCAGATAGAAAATGGAAAGGGATAGACTCCCAATATGTGCATGAGGGAAAAAGACATAGCCAACAAAACAATGGAAGGAAACATAGCTATGATTCCACAATGGAGTAACAAAATGTTACACAATCTACCAATGGTGGAAACACACTGACTCTCTATGTGAACTTGAGGATGAACACAACTGCAGACAACAACTCAATGAGTAGAGGGAGAACCAACTCGTAAGCCAGCAATCAGTAAGGAAGATGAGAATGAACCAACCCCCACACAATGGATTGTAATCCCTTTTCACTCCGTCCTGCATCAGGAAAATGAATAGTTGGATATGGGGAGAGTGGGAAGAACAATCGGCTGTCGCGTCGTGGGGAGAGTGCAGGCGTGGGCATAGTGGTTTTTCCTTCCAGCAATTAGATGCCCCAACTAACAATAGAACAAATAGGGTGATGACACATGGCTTTTCCTCAGTGGTGACACATGGCTTTCCCCCCCCCCCATGGCTCAAGGTTTAACATTCCGCATCCTTATCCTTAGGAATCATGCCCCTTCTCAATTTAGTTACAGTGAACATAGCTAGTTGGGTTCATTTAATTAAAATTCACATTTACATAATGCTACAACTTAATATGTATGTCGCATATCCTGATATACCATCGGTAACAGTTCCAATCACTGAAACATAACACAACTGAATCGATGGTGGGGCTTTTTCGTTCAGCTCCACACCATGATTCATTACAATATATACATCACATAGATTAATGCAAGCAGGGTCAAAACCAGGGTGTTACATTCCCCTCCCCCTTCAATAGAACTGTCCTTAGTGCTTTACAAAATTGAACAAAATGCTACACTGGTATTGCCTCAGTGTTCCATAGAATTGAACAAAAATGGATGTGCCAATCGCATGGAATCCTATAGCTCCCACGTAGCCTCTTCAGGTCCGTAATGCTCCCATTGCACCGTTACCTGCAATATGGCCTGGTTGCAGAGCATTGTGACCTTCCTGTCGAGGATACACATTGGCTCGATTTGGAACTCTCCCTCGGGTTCCACTTGAATCACATCCCAATTTATCACATGGTTAGGATCATGTGCATATTCCTTAAGCAAAGAAACATGAAAAACATTATGAGCTCTAGTACTAGCAGGCAATACAAGTCTATATGTAACCGGACCTATTCTTTTAAGCACTTCAAATGGCCCACACTATCTTGGTTACAGCTTGGCACAACTCCCAAGATTCAAGGGACTTTTCTTTGCCCTCACTCTGAGGTAGACATGATTCCTAACACTGAACTCTCTGTTCATCATATGCTTATCTGCATAGCTTTTCTGTCAGTTCTGTGCTGCTTTCAGATTCTGTTTGATCTTTACAACCTCTTGCTCCATTTTCTTGAGCAATTCTGGTCCAAGAACAACCCTATTCATTAGGTTATCCCAAGTCACTAGTGTCCTACACCTTCTTCTATACAGAGCTTCATACAGACTCATCCCCAAGGATGCTTGCTGTCCATTGTTGTAAGCAAACTCTACCAAGTGTAAGTAATCTTCCCACTTGGATGGTTTTTCCATCACATACATGCAAAGCATATCTTCGCACACCTGATTAACTCTTTCTATCTACCCATCTATCTGAGGATGGTATGCAGTGCAGAAGTTTAGCTTTGTACCCAAATCCACAAACAACCCCTTAAAAAAGTTGGAAGTGAACTTGACATCTCTGTCAGAGACTATTGCCTTCACCAATCCATGCAATTTGAAAATCTCCTTCATGAAGATCCTTGCAATGTCATCAGTCTTGTGCGTAGAATTCACCGATATAAAATGTGTTGCATTTGTCAACGTGTCTACCACAACCATTATGGAATCATGTTGTCTCCAAGTCATCGACAATCCTCTAATAACATCCATGGAAATAACTTCCCATTTCCATTCTGGAACTGGAAAAGGCTGCAACAAACCCGCTGGATGTTGATGCTCAACCTTTACCTGCTGACATTTCATGCACCTTGAAATGTATTCAGCCATGTCCTTTTTCATTCCTGGCCAAAAGTATTGCTTTGTAGCTGTAGCAATTGTCTTCTGATATCCTGGGTGACCAGAATATAGAGCTTGATGGATTTCATCCATAAGAACTCTCCTCAAATCTGCTATGTTTGGAATATAAATTCTTCATTTATAAGTAAGAAGTCCATCTTCTTCCAATTTATATCCTTCATACCTCTTCTCAATACTTTGTTGTTGCAAATTGTCTTTTACCTGCTCATACAATTCATCTCCAGCAACATGATTAACAATCTGCTGCCTCAAATCTGATTGGCAAATACTAAGAGATGCCACATGCATTTCTTGTACCTTCCTGCTGAGCACATCAGCTACCTTGTTTTCTTTCCCCTTTATGTGCTTGATTTCAAAATCAAACTCACATAAAAATTCCAGCCATCTTGCTTTCCTAGCATTCAAGGTAAGCTGATCAAATAGATACTTCAGACCACAATGGTCTGTCCTGAGCTTAAATCTTCTACCCATCAAGTAATGTCTCCACATCTTGAGGGAATGTACTATGGCTGCAATATCGAGGTCATGAGTGGCATAGTTCTTCTCATGGTCCTTCAGCTTTCTTGACTCATAACATATCACATGGTTGTCCTCCATAAGGACTCATCCAAGCCCTTGTGCACATGCATCGGTACATACCACAAAAAATTCTCTCGGTCTATAACTTTCAATACCGGTGCACTGGTGAGAAGATTCTTCAACCACTGGAATCTTTCTTCACACTTTGAAGTCCATTCGAACTTTACCCCCTTCTTTTGCAAAGAAGTGATGGCATGTGGAACCTTGAAAAATCCTTCAATGAATCTCCTGTAGTATCCTGCAAGTCCCATAAAGATCTTACATCTGTCACATTTCTTGGAGTAGGCCAATTCATAATTGCTTCAATCTTCTCAGGGTCCACTAATATACCCTCTTCTGAGATAATGTGACCTAAGTAATGAATTCTATCTCTGTAGAAGTCACACTTGCTCAGTTTTGCATATAGTTGATGCTCCCTAAGCAATTTCAATGTCAACCTCAAATGCTCTTCATGTTCTTCCTCATTCTTAGAATAAACAAGAATGACATCAAGGAAAACAAGAACAAACTTGTCCAAATACTTACTGAAGACACTATTCATAAGGCACATAAATGCAGCTCGTGCATTTGTGAGACCAAATGGAACCACTACAAACTCATAATGTCCATACCTTGTCCTGAAGGCTATCTTATGAATGTCTTCATCCTTGATTCTCACTTGATGGTAACCAGACCTCATGTCAATCTTGGAAAATACCTTTTCTCCTCTCATTTGATCAAAGAGGTCATCAATCCTAGGCAAAGGATATGTGTTCTCCACAGTAACCTTGTTCAACTGTATCTAATCCATACATAACCTAAGTATACCATCTTTCTTCTTTACAAACAGAACTGGTGCTCCCCAAGGAGACACACTCGGTTAGACATACTTCTTTTCCAACAACTCTTGCAGTTGCATCTTCAACTCTAGCATATCCGGTGTACTCATCATGTAAGGTGTCTTAGACACTAGTGCTGTCCCTGGCATAAGTTCAATGGTGAAATCAATGTCCCTTTTTGGAGGAAGTCCTGGAATCTCATCAGGAAACACATCCTTGAATTCCTATAACACCTGATAGTCCTCCAACCTAGAAGTTTCATCTCCTGTTGGTTCCAGAATATGAGCTATATACAATTGGAAACCCTTCCTATAGAAATTCTTCAACTGCATTGCTGAAATTTGTCTTACTGAAATTACCTTTGGAATACCTTTCACAACTACTGGGTTTCCTTCTTCATCTGTGCATTCAAAAGTCTTGTTATAATAGTCAATTTTTACTCTATGAGCTTCTAACCAATCCATTCTAATGAGAACATCATAGGAACGAAGCAGTAGAACATTCAAATCCACACAAGTGATCATTCCATTCATGATCAATGGACATTTCTCTACCACTTCACTGACCTTTCTCTTAGTCCCAGTGGCTAGATGAACTAGCCAAGGTTTCCTATGCTTGTCCTTCTTAAAAGTACAAATCTCCACTATCCTAGGAGTGATATAACTGTGAGTAGAACCAGAGTCAATCAAAATAGAAACAGATTGTTCAAAAATCTTACCTGCAACTTCAATCACAGTTGACTGGTGATCTACCTGGTGGTCCTCCAGTGCTACATATATTCTAGGGACTACCCTTGCTACTTGACCCATTTTTTTTGCTTTCTGAATGTTATAAGTTGGCCTTGCACTTTCATTCTCAAGTGGACAATATTTACGCAAGTGAGGTCCTTTACATTTCCAACATTTGAGTGGCCTTCTATCCTGTTGTGGATCCTTAGGCTTCTCTCCTGGCACTCCAACTAGATTACTCACAGGTTGGGATGGCTGCTTCTACTAGTTCCTGAATCTAGAAAGTTTGAAACCTTTCTTTCTTTGGTCCAACTTCTCATTCTTCTTGTCCTTCCATGCCTTATTGTAATCAAGTTTACCTTTGATTTGCTGATAGCAATACTTATCCTTCCTTATTTCTTCTTCAAGAGTTATAGGTTCATAAAACTCAATTATATCTTTGTAAGACTGAGGCAATCCACTCAAAAACTGTTGGACCTTCAATTGTTCATCTCTGATCTACCGGACATACCTTAATAATTCCAAGAAATTATTTGCATATTCATCCATGGTGTGCTATCCCAATCTCATCTCATGGAACTCCTTAATCTTATCATCATAATACCTGTGAGAGAGGTATTTCTGCTTAAAATACTTCTTGAACTGTTTTCACTTCAGTTTCCTTTCACTGATCCTCTTTACTTGCCTGAAGTGTTCCCACCAAATGGATGCTCTTCCATTAAGATTGAATATGGAAACTCTTGCCTTCATATTTCCTGAATAGTCCTGTACTTGGAAGTACTTCTTTATCCCAAGAAGCCAAGCCTCAGCTTCTTGTCCTGTCTTGTTGTGCCCTACTCAACAGCCTTAAAAAACATTATTTCATGAAACAAAATTGTATTTTGTTTTGATGAAATGTTTGAATTTCATATAGCAAACCTAAAGAATTGACAGCTACTGAAATGGTGACATTCCTGAAGCTACTGAAACAATGAAATTAAATGTTTTTAAGGAAAACCTTTGCGAACTATGGATTTTTTGACAAATCACTACTTTGAAATTATTATTTTGAGTGGATTTGCATTGAAAATCAAGCGATAAGTGTTAATAATTTGTCATAACCTAATCTTGAAATCTTATCCAAATACTTATCGTTTGATTTTATTATGTGATTTTGTTATCGTAAATATTGATAAGGTTTTGAAGGCTGATTATTGTATACTTGGCACCTTATAAATGGATAATTTTGATTCAATTATTCAACTTGGTAATTTTGATTCATGAAACAATGGATATTGGAGGATAAAACTATGCCTTCAAGTTAAGAGTTTGAAAGATATATTACTAAGCCTATCCTATTATTTTTGCTACATTATTAAAAGTGTTGAATAAATAAAGATCAAATAAGTATCTTTTCAATTAATAGACTTTATTTTTATTATTTATACAAAATAAATAAAACTTTTAATTATTTTGTATAAATATAATGAATAAATTAAGTTCTTTGATATTTTTAATATTTACCTAGAATATTAGGTATAATCAACACTTTATTCTAATTCTATCATATTTGCAAAAATACCATTATCTCAAACCAGGAATCAACGTAAAAGACTTTTGTTGAGAGTTTGAAAAGACCAACATAGCTGGATCGGTAGTCACGCTACTTTGTTAAATGATCAACCTCATGGCGATCTCAAAGAATATTTGTATCAGATATCACATAGTTCGTGAGCGATTGTTGAAATAATGATGATCTATCAACGAGGTAGATTCGCTGGAAGGGAAGAAATAATACTGATTACGTGCGAGATCATTGCCCAAATCTGCTGAGCTGAACGAGATCACGGAGGGATTTGTTAGTGAGATAGCGATTCGACTGCCTAGCTCATGGATGGATTTATTATCACAACTATTTTTAGAGTATGGTTTTTGGTAGAGCGCAGAAATGACTGCTTAAATTCTGGAATTGTGGACACCGTGGCGAGAAGTATCTGAGTTGACAATTATGGATTTAATCACAGTAGCAGATATTTATTTCTAGATTCCATGAGGCCGTTACAGTAGAAAAATGAATTTTGTTACTTTTCAGTTGCTTCAAGTGCGAAGATTCCAAGAATGTTAATTTGTTTGGAAAATTGGTTGAATAACCTGCTATTTGAAGGGAAGTCTCTTTATTATTTTACCATTTGAATTTATTCATTCATTATTTAACTATATTTTTATTTATAGCGAATGCTCATTGACATAATTTTATATACAGTTTGGATGTTTTAAGCTCAGGACAGGGGTTAAAACAATCAATTGGTTGACATGGAATTTACCCGTTATCGAGTATCTCCTTCATAAGAATGCGATGAATAAGCCATAGAAGAGACGGTTTGATCCAGATCACGATGAAGGAGCAACAGGATTTGCAGGGATTGAATCAACATTTCAGGAAATAATTAATGGTCCATCACCCATAAAAGAACCAGAATTTTCAGCCAGTTAGAAAAACGCGTAGCTAAACAGGTAGGCATTTTTCCAGGGTTCACTGCTCCTAAATGAAGATAGATCTCAAAACTCCGCCACATGGGTTTTCTCAAGAACAGTCCCATTTATTTTTACTCAGGAAAATTTCCCTAGAAAGTGATGGATTCTAAGATATTTTTGGGATCCTCTGAACATGATTTTTGCAGTTGCGGCCGACAAAGAAATGGCTCTTTCCAGAAATTTGCTAGAGCAAAGCTCAATTTGGATTTTATTTCTTCTGATCTTTGTTTATTTAATCAAATGGGAATTTTATTGCTGAGAGGAGGGGGGCTCAGACAACAGGATTGAAGAATTTCTTTTTCATTATTCGAAGAGTAGACCAAGAGCTCCGCTAAACAGAACAACAAAGTTTTGTTTCATGTTCTGAAATGTGAATGACAGAGTTGGGGGGGTCGATAGTTTGGGGAATGAGAAGACAAGACTATTGTTTGGTTTACCTGTGACTTGAGACAGTTTCCTGTTAGCTGCTGCAGTATTTTGAACTGGTGATGCTTAATATATGTTTATAGTTTTTATACTTTGCATATGGTTTATGGTATCTCTCAGTCTTGTCATCATTTTCCTACATTATTAATGTTTGCTATAATTTCTTTGATGAATTATGCGAATATATCTTGTGTAATTATTGACTTATTCTGATGTCGGTTTTGCTAATGGATGTCATGTTGTGTAATTGATGATAGACATCAAAACATATGTGATATATGTACCTATTGTATAACCTTGTTAATTTCTGAACTTCTTTTGAATATTTGCAAGATTATTCATGCAGTAGTCCCATTGGTAGAATTTGATTTTAGGTTAATATTCTTTTCGTTCTTGATTAGGATAAGACCAAGAATAGATTAATAGCTGTTTCTTTTAAATTATTTTATGAAAAAATAGCCAGTGAATCAGATCTTTATATGCATATCACATTCAGGTTATTTTCTTATCTTATGATCAATGTACATGTGTTTATACTATCTTTTTGTAATCTGTACAGCCTGCTAATATTCGATTAACTTGTTTCATTCTTGTATTATAGATTGATTGAGGTAGATTAATTTTTAATCAGTTTGTAATATATTAATTAAATAGTGATTGTATTAACTAATTTCGTTTACACAATTTATAGGGATAGTACAGATCCAATTAACTAGAACAATAGATTTAGTTTTAGCTTTTAGATTTCTTTAATTAGAATTTCAAGCTAACAAATCCTTTAAACCTGTCAGGAACAACCGTCTCAAACAGCTTGGAGCCTGCTCTAAGGATCCCAGTCTGGGTTGTTTTCCCTCGTTACGAGCATAGTCACATATGCACGTCAACAATGGCGCTAGAAGGAGGGCATGATCAGCAAGAAGGCCATTTTGAGTTGGTTGATTTTTGATTTCATTTATTTTTATTTTTTACTATGAAATGGCTGATATTACCAATTTAGGTCATGCTTTCAGCTTTCATACATTTGGAGAAAGTTTTTCTTCAGAGCTATCTAATTTCTTGCGAAGTCTGAGCTTCGATGGAGAAGGTAAGATTTCTTCCTCTCATCAACTTTCGGTATTTAATTCTTTTTGTGATTGTATAGATCTATTTGATGAGGTTGAGAAGTGCAAACTTTTTGCAGCTACATTCACAGGAAGAATTCTGATTTGGTTTAAGTTCTTGCCAGCAAAATCCATTCATTCATGGGAACATTTCACAAAGTTATTTCTTAAAGCTCATGAGGATTATAGCTATAAGAAACTTGGATTTGAGTTGGAAAATATTCGTAGACATAAAGATGAATCTCTTGATGATTTCTTTTCCAGATTCATGTTAATATGTTACAAGTTTCGTGAAGGACGCCAGCTTTCCGAAAAAGACAAAATGGATTGGTTTCTTTATCTTATCTCTCTCTCTGATTTTCATGATTTGGAAAAGAATGAAAAATATGCAATAGATAGTATGCATGTTAGTTCATCAGTTGAAGATGATTTAGAATCTATTCTTTCTAATTCCACTGCTGAAAATGGACAAATCACGAAATCTTATGATAAGCAATTTCAAGAACAAGAGAATAAAGATAATTATTCAACTTTTACATTAAGCGATAATTTCGAAACTCTTGTTGTTCACAAGACAATGGAAGATAAACAAAAAATTCTTAATCCTTCAACTGAATGTGCTAGTGATGATATAATTTCATCATCTTCCTTTCATGATGAGTTAGTTCCTTTCATTTCTTCACAAAATTCAGTAGATCAGAGTTTTGCTAATGATGCTTCTGTTAAAGTAGTCAATGAAACAAATCATATCAATAGAGAAGCATTTACCTTTTTGTACTCTGAATCTTACTACTCTTTGTATCCTGATGTTTTTGCTGATCATAGACTACATTTACATGTTAATGATTTTCTAAGGAATTCTTCATTATGGTCAGATTTTGATAGGATACAAGGGAATACATTTTTTGAAGATGAAGGCTATTTTGATATCCATTCTGATTTATTTCAAATTTGTCATGAAGAAGATCATAATTTTTCTACTATCATTACTCATCAGACTCATGCATGTTCATCCTTTTTATCTTTTGTCAGTAAGAA
Organism: Pseudotsuga menziesii; assembly: GCA_001517045.1. Lineage (NCBI taxonomy): Eukaryota > Viridiplantae > Streptophyta > Pinopsida > Pinales > Pinaceae > Pseudotsuga > Pseudotsuga menziesii. The sequence continues at coordinate 259,504 of LPNX011027312.1, read as the reverse complement.
TTATGATTCAATCTGTAATATTGAAAGGGATGCACAGTTTATTCATGATGTATTGAACATTAATTTTCTTCATTGCAACAGGATAATCATATCTGAAGATAATGTCATCAATTTTAATCTTCACGTTAAAAGACACAATGACGTATTTGATTTCCAAATAATACCCAAATGTCATTTTGTTCTTTTTGAATTTAGTCATGATGATATTGTGTTGAAAGATACATTTTTTATTGACCCTTTTTCACGAATTTTAAATCATACTTCTGATAAGGTCCTTTTTAGTCATGATTCTCATGAGAAATCTATCTTCTTCCGACTTGATTTTTATGATCCGATTTATGCATGGTGGGAGGAATCATTTATTAAAAGTTTCTGGGTCATCTTTTATGCTTTGTACATTCAAAATTTGATTTAGTTTCTTTTCTTCATTTTGAATTATTCCAATTTCCAATATTCATACATGACTTGTTTTCTCTGGCAGGTTTCAAGCTACGCGAATGGCTTCATTGGAAATTTTCATTTACTTAGTTTGTATATATTTTATTTTTTTAGGTTAGGTTTATAATTTAGAATGATGTATGCTTGTTTACATTTGAATAAATGCAGATATATGGAGTTGCAACAACATCATTTTAAGAATGAAATGATGACATCATTATCAGGGAAGCAGTTCTTTACTTCATCTCGTTTTTTTTAATCTTCTCATTAAAAGTAAGAACCTTTAATCCTTTTATAGATGCATACTCATTAGGATTTATTTTGTTACTTTTATTTCTGAATAAAACACATTAGATTAACATCCCATCAATTTTAAAAAAACAACTTTGACTAAATTGAAAGATATAAAAAAAATAGGGATAAAAAACTTTAAAACATGTTAATCTATTGTAATCTCTCATTTTCTTTGTAGGTAATTAGTCATATGCTGTTAAACCTATTTTCCATTTGATGAGATCTTGATTTAACTCATGTGTTATGTGTGTATGATTTATTTTAAAATTTCATTTTCTTTACTAGGAGTTTTCTCGTAGACTTTGAAATCCTTTGTTTTTGTAATTTGCTCAAATAAAACTCATGTATATATTATTTTGTTTTTTCTTTGATTTTTGTTGTTCTTTTGATTTTTCAAAACCAGGAGAAATGATTCAGATCTGGGAATGTTTTTATGTCATAAAATTGGAATCTGATTATATAAAATATGAAGAAAGCGAGACTTTTAGAAATCTATTATTTTCTCATAAATAAAAGAAAAAGAAATTGAACTATTGCAAACAAAACTACTAGACGAAAACTTTCACTGTATTTCGTTTATTTTATCATTATCCTCAAATTGTTGGATTTAATGGATATCGAAGTCACTATTACTAGGAATTCTATTACTTATTTAGAAATCAGTTCTAGGAAAGCAGTTGCAATTTAATAATAAAATCAGTTATCTATAGATCCTTTACGCTATCTTACTCGTAAATAGTTTCCTATTACGTTCTCCCATTATAAACATGCAAATCTCTTGTAGATGAGCACTTAAATGTTGAGTATGAAACCTTCTTTAAATTTATTAGCTTGGGACATAAGCCGTTGGGTAGAATGGGTTAAAAGACGTACCCTTTCGAGGCTATGGACACATGCGGGTAGGAGGGCTCCGTCTGTGGAATATTTGGATTCCAAATCATAAATTGTTATATATACAAAAATATATAAGAATCCAAGGTCATCCCACACTCATGAAGAGGTTCCAATGCAGCTTACCCATTAATAAATTGAGAAGTTCTAAATATTCGTGTTTTATCTTATATTAGGACTAGAACGGTAGGATGTATGGTTAAAAGTCAACCCTTTCGAGGCTATGGACACTTCCAAGGAGGGTCATGGTTGTAGTATTGGGATCATATCTTAAAAAACTGGTCAAATCTCAAAATTGCGTTGTATTTCCCAGGACTAATTTCTTTTGGAGTCTTATGTTTTCTAAAAAAACCTTAAAATTTGTATTATTTTTTAAGGTAATCTCTGGATAATGATAAAAGAATTGAATTTGGTATTAGTTTGAAATATAGTCTTATCACAAGGCACAATTCTTTTATCTTCGAGCAAATGCTAATCTGACTTAACAAAAAATTTTCTTATCTTGCTACATACACGAGTCAGATTTCATGTTTTCACAGAGATAACTGTTTCGCCCAGTCAGTCGCCATCTGTTGTGCCCTACTCAATAGCCTTAAAAAACATTATTTCATTAAACAAAATTGTATTTTGTTTTGATGAAATGTTTTAATTTCATATAGCAAACCTAAAGAATTGACAGCTACTGAAATGGTGACATTCGTGAAGCTACTGAAACAATGAAATTAAATGTTTTTAAGGAAAACCTTTGCGAACTATCGATTTGTTGACAAAATCACTATTTTAAAATTATTATTTTGAGTGGATTTGCATTCAAAATCAAGGGATAAGTGTTAATAATTTGTCATAACCTAATCTTGAAATCTTATCCAAATACTTATCGTTTGATTTTATTATGTGATTTTGTTATCGTAAATATTGATAAGGTTTTGAAGGCTGACTATTGTATTTTTGGCACCTTATAAATGGATAATTTTGATTCAATTATTCAACTTGGTAATTTTGATTCATGAAACAATGGATATTGGAGGATAAAACTATGCATTCAAGTTAAGAGTTTGAAAGATATATTACTAAGCCTATCCTATTATTTTTGCCATATTATTGAAAGTGTTGAATAAATAAAGATCAAATAAGTATCTTTTCAATTAATAGACTTTATTTTTATTATTTATACAAAATAAATAAACCTTTTAATTATTTTGTATAAATAAAATGAATAAATAAAGTTCTTTGATCTTTTTAATATTTACCTAGAATATTAGGTATAATCGACACTTTATTCTAATTCTATCATATTTGCAAAAATACCATTATCTCAAACCAGGAATCAACGTAAAAGACTTTTGTCGAGAGTTTGAAAACACCAACATAGCTGGATTGGCAGTCACGCTGCTTTGTTAAATGATCAACCTCACAGCGATCTCAAAGAATATTTGTATTAGATATCACATAGTTCGTGAGCGATTGTCGAAATAATGATGATCTATTAACGAGGTAGATTTGCTAGAAGGGAAGAAATAATACTAATTACGTGCGAGATCATTGCCCAAATCTGCTGAGTTGAACGAGATCATGGAGAGATTTGTTAGTGAGATAGCGATTCGACTGCCCAGCTCATGGATGGATTTATTATCACAACTATTTTTAGAGTATGGTTTCTGACAGAGCGCAGAAATGACCGCTTAAATTCCGGAATTGTGGACACCGTGGCGAGAAGGATCTGAGTTGACAATTATGGATTTAATCACAGTAGAAGATATTTATTTCTAGATTCCATGAGGCCGTTACAGTAGAAAAATGAGTTTTGTTACTTTTCAGTTGCTTCAAGTGAGAAGATTCCAAGAATGTTAATTTGTTTGGAAAATTGGTTGAATAACCTGCTATTTGAAGGGAAGTCTCTTTATTATTTTACCATTTGAATTTATTCTTTCATTATTTAACTATCGTTTTATTTATAGCGAATGCTCATTTACATAATTTTATATGCAGGTTGGATGTTTTAAGCTCAGGACGGGGGTTAAAACAATCAATTGGTTGACATGGAATTTACCCGCTACCGAGTTTCTCCTTCATAAGAATGCGATGAATAAGCCAGAGAAGAGACGGTTTGATCCAGATCATGATGAAGGAGCAAGAGGATTTGCAGGGATTGAATCAACATTTTAGGAAATAATTAATGGTCCATTGCCCATAAAAAACCATAATTTTGAGCCAGTTAGAAAAACGCGTAGCTAAACAGGAAGGAATTTTTCCGGGGTTCACTGCTCATAAATGGAGACAGATCTCAAAAATATGCCACATGGGTTTTCTCGAGAACGGGCCCATTTAATTTTACTCAGGCATATTTCCCCAGAAAATGATGGATTCTAAGAGATTTTTGGGATCCTCTAAACACGATTTTTACAGTTGCGACCGGCAAAGAAACGGTTCTTTCCAGAAATTTGCCAGAGCAAAGCTCAATTTGGATTTTATTTCTTCTGATCTTTGTTTATTTAAGAAAATGGGAATTTGATTGCTGAGAGGAGGGGGGCTCAAACAACAGGATTGAATAATTTCTTTTTCATTATTCAGAGAGCAGACCAAGAGCTCCACTAAACAGAACACGAAAGTTTTGTTTCATGTTCTAAAATGTGAATGACAGAGTTGGGGGGGTCGATAGTTTGGGGAACGAGAAGACAAGACTATTGTTTGGGTTACCTGTGACTTGAGACAGTTTCCTGTCAGTAGCTGCAGTATTTTGAACTTGTGATGCTTAATATATGTTTATAGTTTTTATACTTTGCATATGGTTTATGGTATCTCTCAGTCTTGTCATCCTTTTCCTACATTATTAATGTTTGCTATAATTTCTTTGATGAATTATGCGAATATATCTTGTGTAATTATTGACTTATTCTGATGTCGGTTTTTCTAATGGATGTCATGTTGTGTAATTGATGATTGACATAAAAAAATATGTGATATATGTGCCTGTTCTATAACCTTGTTAATTTCTGAACTTCTTTTGAATATTTGCAAGATTATTCATGCAGTAGTCTCATTGGCAGAATTTGATTTGAGGTTAATATTCTTTTCTCTCTTGATTAGGATAATACCAAGAATAGATTAATAGTTGTTTCTTTTAAATTATTTTATGAAAAAATAGCCAGTGAATCAGATCTTTATATGCATATCACATTTAGGTTATTTTCTTATCTTATGATCAGTGTACATGTGTTTATACTATCTTTTTGTAATCTGTACAGCCTACTAATATTCGATTAACTTGTTTCATTCTTGTATTATAGATTGATTGAGGTAGATTAATTTTTAATTAGTTTGTAATATATTAATTAAATAGTAATTATATTAACTAATTTCCTTTACACAATTTATAGGGATAGTACAGATCCAATTAACCAGAATAGTAGATTTAGTTTTATCTTTTAGATTTCTTTAATTAGACTTTCAGGCTAACAGAGCCTTTAAACCTATCGGGAAAAACCATCCCAAACAGCTTGGAGCCTGCTCTAAGGATCTTGGTCTAGGTTGTTTTCCCTCGTTACGAGCATAGTCACATATGCCCATCAACATGTCTTTATCTCACCATCAAATGTAGCAGGTTTAGCTTTCCTAAATTCATCTCAAGAGCGATCCCTTTGGTGTATTCTCCTTCTCCGTTTATGAGAAGATGAGTTTGTATCCCCACTAGATTCTTTAGAATCAGATGATCCACTAGAATTCCTTCTCCTTCTCCTAGTGTTGTTCTTACTACCTTCTGGTCCAGAGTCTATCTTTATCTGCAAATATGTCAAACTCTAGAACATGGCACTATTTAGTTGATGCTTCTCTTCCTGGTCTTTAATAAAGCTTCTCATGGTGGCTTCAACCTTAGAAGGTGTCTCCTAGAATCTCCTTCCATTAGAATCTATGTCATCATTTCCATTACGAACATTTTCTCGCATGTCATCTCCCATCACATCCATTATGGGTGCTCATGACTGAATCACCTCTTGTTTTACCACACTATTCTATCTGGGATACTACTTTTGGAGGTGTCTATAATTCTACAAATGTGTTAGTAGCAAACTTTTAGATGCATATCATTAAAATAAATTAGAACTACTTACCTCCGTCTTTTGGAAATTCATAAAACAACAATTTTGCTTCAAACACAAAATTTTTCCCTGTTCCTTTTCAGCCCTATGACCACTGATAATTTGTTGAAATCCTACTGAAAGATAGTTAAAAAGTGCTCAAAAAATTGCTTAGAAGTTGTTAGAATAATCAACCCATAGTTAGCTACCTTAAACATTAATTAATCCATTTTTTTCTTATTTGCCTAGTTTCCATGTTCCACCTTATGCAAGTTGTCATCTACACATCCATAGTGGTCAAAATTGCTAATTTTGACTCATGGAGTGCTTGGGAAACCTCATGGAATCAAATCTACTTTATTCCTGGCCTCCCTAGCGCCCTTCTACTTTTTCTGTTTTATTGCCTGCTTTTTCAGTGTTTTAAGGCAATTGGGAAAGTTTGACTAGGTGAGGTTAACTTGTTTTTTTTTCTCCACATCCTCCACTATTTTCTCCTATGAAAATAATGCATGAGTTATCCTTCCATTACCCTTTATCTTGCCTAATTAATTTTTCCAATTCGTGAGCTCCTTGATAGTTTTGGAAACTGCTTTATGCAACTATGGGGGGTTTGCTTAGATTTAGTAAGCCTGCTTTTGACTAGATTTGAATTTCCTATTCATGCATTCAAATACCTCATGTAATTATTTATTGTGGCAGCCTATGAATTCACAGGGTTGGCTATTGTACACTTATTCAATACAGTTTAGTGTTTAGCTCCATATTCAGTCTCTTTTGTGAGTAATTTTGCATGTACAATTGATAATTGTTGTGAGTGTAATTGTTCTATCAATGGGTTCAATTTCCACATGGTATCAGAGCCTTTTTAGATCAATTTCTCTCCTTCCAATTTGTTTTGCAGGTTCGACATCATTGACTGGGAGCATTTTGCAGACTGTCGGGACAGTTTCTGAGTTATGGATCAATCTCAGAAGATCATCTTGACTCCATTTAATTTATTTGAATGGAAAGCAGAGATGGAGATATTGTTGAGAGTGAAATAAATCTACAGAGTGACTATGGCAACATAAGCAGAGCCCAACATAGCTGCAGAGAAAATTAAATGGCACAACAGGAGGGATTAGGCCTATGGTCTCCTGTGTCTGAGCATATCCAGAGACCTCCTTTTCCATCTTGATGGATTGACATCGCCGAATGAAGTATGGGAGAAGCTTGCTGATATTTTTGGAAATATAGATGAGATGAGGGGACATTAAATCGAAAAGAAACTGATCTCCCTGAGTCCAAATAGATTTGAATCCCTGCAAATCTATTTCTCCAAGTTCAAAGCACTTGTTTTGCAGATAAAACAATGTGGGATCAAAAAGAAGGATGATCAGCTGGTCTTGGCCATACTCTCAAATCTTGGCCCTGACTATTTAGTGTTTGTTTCGACCTTCTATGCCACAAAGTTGATAGCTCGAGCCTGGAAGATGATTAGTCTTGCAGATTTCATGGAACCTCTCACACAAGAACAAGATAAATTGGTGATGATGGGCACCATCAAACCTTCCAAATACCAAGCTCTGGTTGCTGGAGATTTGAGGGTGGATTCAAAAACAAAGAATAAAGCTAAGAAGCCACCTAAGCAAAAGAGAGACAAGAACAAGTCTCCATAGGAGCCTCAAGGTTCCAAGAAGAACTACCAAAAGAAGAAGAACAAAGGAGAAATGAGAAAGTGTGCATATTTCAGTAAAGGAAATCATCCTGAGAGCTCCTGCATGAAGAATAAAATAGACATGCTGACCCAACTCCTGGAGAAGAATGGCATCTCCTTTCCAGATAGCTCAAAGAAGAGGGAAGGAGGATCAAGTTCAGAAGATAGAGAGAGAGTTCATGCATTGGTTGCTGTCACATCAAGCTCACCTAGTTTCATCATTGATTCTGGAGATTCAAGACATATGGTTTCAACCAAGGAGGCATTCACCTCACTTTACATGTCGAAAGGTCCACCAATAGTACTGGGATATGACTCTCTTACTAAAAGTTTGGGAAAAGGGAGGATTGATCTTGATCATGGTAAGTTCAGCAATGTGTTGTATGTTATAGGTCTTGCCTCTAACCTCTTATCAGTGTATCAGATGACCCACACAGGGCCTCCAAAGAAGGTCATATTCTCCCCTGATGAATTTGAGATCACAGAGATCTCAAGTGGTAAAGTCATTGCAAAAGGAGTTGCAAATCATACTTCGAAGGTATACATGTTCTCACACTTCCTACCCTACTCAAACCCCTCTACTCTTCTGATTCATGCTAATGAGGCAAGCAAGCTTTGGCATGAAATATTTGGCCACCTAAATTACAAGTATCTTTCTTATCTTAATGAAAAAGAAATGGTCATAGGGTTACCAAAGATAAAATTTTCCAAAGGAGTCTGTCAAGGTTGCATCCTAGGAAAACACCCAGAGCATAAATTTGAGAGAGCTAGTCATGAGATAACCTATGCACCTCTTGAGTTGATCCACAGTGATGTTTCTGGCCCATTCCCTCATATGTCCATGAGTCAAGCCAAATATGCATTGAATTTCATAGATGTCTTTTCCAGGTATTGCTGGGTTTACTTCCTGAAACACAAGTTTGAAGTTTTTGCCCTCTTCAAAGTCTTTAAGGCTTTGATTGAAAACCAGTCTGGGAAGAAACTCAAGGTCCTCAAATATGACAATGGTGGTGAGTATGTCAATTCTGATTTTATTCAATATTGTGCAGATGTAGGTATTAAGATGCAGCATTCTATCCCTTACACACCACAGCAAAATGGTGTTGCTGAGAGGAAGAACAGATCACTGAAAGAGATGGAAACATGCATGATGGAGGCTAAGAATTTGCCACCAAAGTACTGGGCTGAAGCTATAAAATATGCAGACTATATCCAGAATAGGGTTCCTCATAAACAACTTGATGGTATGACTCCTTTCGAAGCATGGAGTGGGCACAAGCCAGATGTGACCCATTTCAGGATTTTTGGCTCAAGGGCTTGGGCTAGAATTCCAACAGAAAAGAGGAAGGCTTTGCAGCCCAAAATCCAAGAGTGTCTATTTGTTGGGTACTTTGAAGATTCAAAAGGGTACAATCTAATCAATTTTAGCACAAAAAATCCTTCATTGAAAGGTGTGTTCAGTTTCAAGAAGAACCCCTAGCAGCAGTGGAAGTTGGAGAAGCCTCTTCACCACTAGAACGTCTGAATGTAAGTGAAGAGATAGTTGAACATGGTGATTATGATATTTATGATGATGATAGTTTTATTGCATATCCTAACATCCCTACAAGGCCAAAGTGGTCATCCAATACCATTCATGCAGCTGGAGAGCTAGCTGGAAATCCTAATGACCCTAGGAGGACTAGATCTCAATTTGAGAGTGCTCTTTGCATGAAAGATCCTATGTTTGCTGAGAGATGTTATCTGATGGTGGAATCAAATACTTAGACATATGAATATGTAGAAAAATATCCAAGATTGCAAACAGCCATGAAGGAAGAATTCAGCTCACTCCAGAAGAGCAACACTTGGGAGCTGGTTGACCTTCCCCCAGGGAGGAAGCTAGTCTAGTGTAAGTGGGTGTACAAGACCAAATTTGCTTCTGATGGCTCACCTCTGAATTACAAGGCCAGATTGGTAGCCAAGGGATACTCACTAGGTCATGGCATATATTACAATGAGACCTTTACACCAGTGGCAAAGATGGACTCCATCAGGATAGCCTTAGCCATTGCAGCTTCAAATCAATGGGAGGTACATCACATAAATTTAAAGTGTGCCTTTTTGAATGGATATCTCACTAAAGAGATATACATGTATCAGCCTCAAGGATTTGCTACTAACCCATCTCTTGTGTGCAGGCTAAAGAAGTCATTGTATGGGCTTAAGTAAGCCCCCAGGGCTTGGTATGCCAAGATTGATAGCTTTCTACTATCACGAAATTTTGTTCGATGCAAATCAGATCCAAATGTATATTTAAAGCTGATAAATGGTTCATTAATTATCATTATGTTATATGTTGATGACCTCATTACAGGAAGCTCAAAGGATGAAATTGCTTCCTTGAAGGGTGCAATGAACCAAGCCTTCTCCATGATAGATTTGGGGCTCTTAAGCCAATTCTTGGGGCTTGAGATTGCTCAAAACAAAGCTGGAATCAAGATGCACCAGTCCAAGTATGCCTTGGATTTGCTGAACAAATTCAGAATGAAGGATTGCAAGCCAAGCAAGACTCCTTTCCTTTCAGGAGTGAAGCTTGAAGAAGCTGATTCTTCACCTATGGTAAACAATACACTGTATAGGCAATTGATTGGATGTTTGTTGTATATTACACATACTAGAACTGATATTTATTATGTAGTAAGTGTGGCTTCTAGATACATGGATCAGCCTTATGATATCCATTGGAAATAATCCAAAAGGATCTTTAACTTTGTTCAGGGAACAAGGACACATGGGATCTTCTATAAAGCTAAATCTGATCTTGATTTGATTGGGTTTACTAATAGTGATTGGGCAGGTGACAGCATAGAAAAAAATTCAACATCAGGATATGTGTTCATGCTTGCAGAAAGGCCAATCAGCTGGTCAAGCAAGAAACAAAGTGCCATTGCACTCTCATCTACAGAAGCAGAGTACAGAGGAGTTGTAAATGCAGCAACTCAATGTTTATGGTTGCAGGGATTACTTGGAGAATGTGGCTTCGAATCAGAATACTCAACTACTATCTACTTTGATAATCAAAGTACCATTCGAATCTACAATGATCCAGTTCAGAAGCAAAGAACCAAACACATTGAGATTCATATGCACTACATCAAAGAGCTTGTGCATGATGGCACCATTCACCTACTCTTATGTTCATCTTCAGAACAAGTAGCTGATATCTTCACCAAAGAATTTTGTGAGAAGACCTTCAGCAATCTCAAATCACTGCTGGGGATTGCTGATCATGCTATGAAGCATGAGTGATGACAAGATTTCCAAATTTTGTTTTACAGTCCATGTTTAAGGGAGGATTTTTCCCACTGGGTTTTTGCCTCTTTCCTTGGTTAAATGGACATGCAGTATGTAAAGGGTGACTAAGCATTGTTACTAGGCCCTATAATTTTCTGATATTTTACTCATAAGTCAGGATTAAGGGGGGGTGTTAGAATAATCAACCCATAGTTAGCTACCTTAGACATTAATTAATCCATTTTTGTCTTATTTTCCTAGTTTCCATGTTCCACCTTATGCAAGTTGTCATATACACATCCATAGTGGTCAAACTTGCTAATTTTGACTCATGGAGCACTTGGTAAACCTCATGGAATCAAATCTACTTTATTCCTTTCCTCCCTAGCACCCTTCTGCTTTTTCTGCTTTATTGCCTGTTTTTTCAGTGTTTTAAGGCAATTGGGAAAGTTTGACTAGGTGAGGTTAACTTGTTTTTTGTCCTCCACATCCTCCACTCTTTTCTTCTATGAAAATCATGTATGAGTTGTCCTTCCATTACCCTTTAGCTTTCCTAATTGACTTTGCCAATTTGTGAGCTCCTTGACAGTTTTGGAAACTGCTTTATGCACCTATGGGGGATTTGCTTAGATTTAGTAAGCCTGCTTTTAAATAGATTCAAATTGCCTCTTCATGCATTCAAATCCATCATGTAATTATTTATTATGGAAGCCTATGACTTCATAGGGTTGGATATTGTACACTTATTCAATACAGTTTAGTGTTCAGCTCCATATTCAGTCTCTTTTGTGAGTAATTTGGCATGTACAATTGATAATTGTTGTGAGTGTAATTGTTCTATCACTGGGTTCAATTTCCACACAAGTTCCCTAAAAAAACACAATCTCCTTAGGCCCAATCAGACCTCCTCCCAACTATCTTTCTGACACTTCGGTGGTCAAAACATCTAGCCGATCGACGGTCTGTTTGTTTATTTCTTTTTGGAGTTTTTGTGGTTAAACAGACTAAACTTCTGATCTGCATCAGTGATGTCAATGAATTCTCATTGGGTCTTCTCCTTACTAACCTTCTATTGTTTCAGTGGTTGAAACCTCTAATTTTCTCTGTTGTATCGGCGGCTTGCTCGTCAATTTCCTTCCACCGTATCGGGTCTGCAGTGGTCTACTATTCTGAGCTCTATCGGTGATCCGATTGACTAACTTCATCCGCCATATCGATTCCCTAATGGTCTAACAGTCCAAACTTTATTGGTGGGGAAAGCAACTAATCTGTTGCATTGGCGGATAGGCGTACTGGGCGTCAGGCGGTTAGTCCTTTAGGTTTCTGCAATGGAAGACCATGATATTTCTATGTCGTTTGCAACCATAGGCCTGTCGGTGGTCAGAACAACTGTCCATCAGAGGAATAGTCTATTCATCAGCCACAACGGCAGATGTTCGATCAACTAACTTTATCCGACATAAGTCATCGACAACTGAATCATCTAACCATTGTCGATGGCCGATGATTCTATGACTTAGAAAAAATTTCAAAACTTTTCTCTTCAGTCTTCTTTTTGGTCGCTTTCTCGGCTCAACCCTCTCTTATTCTCTACCAATCCATTTAACTATATGTTTGCAAAATATTCCTTTATCTTCCCCTATGCGTTGCCGATCAAATCAACTGTTTGTCACCACCGTAGTTATGTATCGAAACTCGGAACTACTATTTGCTAAGCACCTCGACGTCGGTGAGTGGAAGGAATAATGCATCGGTGGAATAGTTCATTCAGCAGCCGCAATGATGGTTCATCAACTTTGATCCTTTCCTGATCGGCTCTTCCTTCAACAATCCAACAACGATGTCAACTACTATTCTTTTTTGATCACTGGTGATTTTGCTCCTTAGCAAAATTTTCAAAAAAATTTCTGCTCCGTCGGCTGTCGAAATGAATTTCCCCATGGCATCGATGATTGGGGCTCCATTCGTCAGAAGGGTAGTTGTCTAGCCATCCAAAATGATGATGCAATATCATCCATCCTCTTCCAATGTAGTCGCCAACTTTTCACCACGTCAGCAATAGGATCATCTGGGCATTGACGATGAGATCAACTAATCATAGCTGATCGTCGATGATTCCATTACTTCATAAAATTTCCGAAATTTCTCGCGCGGTGGGTAATATTCAGACTAACACTTTCTTGGTGTCATCTGAGCTTCAAAATATAAGTTCCACTGTGTCAGAGGACATTCTCACTTAGTCCTCTGATGAGCCGACAAATTTGACACTTAGAAAAATTTTGTGAATTTTCTTGTCATCACCCATTTCTCCTAGTTTCTTCTGTCAGTAGGAAACCTGCCTCTGTTAACTGATCTTTCATGGCCCATTCAGGCCCATGCTACAACCAGTGCTTTGATACAATACTGTAACGTCCCCAACCCTTCGATCGGGCAAGAGGACGCTACTAAACACCAACATATAGGCATCTAGCCCCATGGACAAAACATAAAATGAATTGAACTTAACATACTCAGATGCATAATTACTATATAACAGCATAAGTACATTCATTCATTCACAGCTTTTAACATGTTCATATTGGTTTATAAAACGAACACAATTGTAAGGATTTCAATCACAAGAAGATACTTATCTTCAACAGGATCTTGTTCTGAAACCAACTATGTCACTACAATGTTCCACCCAACCATAGGCCATGTGCTCTTTAATCTCTTAGCAACATTGCCACCCCCGAGTCGAGCATGATTTCCCAAGGCCCTAAGGAACTAGCATGCTCACACATAGCCAAGGGAAACAACACCAGAAGGATGCATAGTTCAGCCAAGCCAACACAGTTCGGTTTATTAGGTGAACAACGAATCAGCCAAGACAACACAGTTGGGTTTATCAGGCCATCCAAGAGATGGGAAAGGATAAATTCTAAGCTGGTGAGCTCAGAAGAGCTAAGGACACCAACACTAGAACCATCTTGGCTTCTGGGACACCCACACACACCCAACAAAAGGAAATCAATTCTTTCTTTGCAATGCAGTCCCTTAGACCCAGATCTCGCTTACAGTGCTATTTAGGGGTTGTGGAGAAGAAATCCAGCTCAATACCTCTATCTGTGTGGTTCCCAAACCACCAGGTTTATCAAGCGCATCAGCCCCTCATTCACCACTCCAATGTAGTCTGAAGACGAAACCACCGTGTGCATGTAGAAAAACAACTATTAAAGCTTAAACAAAGGAAAATAACTCCTAGAATCGTTCTTGGCCCTATCATGGCCAAAATGATTCTTCAGCAACCTACAATAGCCAATTCACATGAGAAAGACACAGTCCAACAATCATGGAAACAACATCCCATGAACGACCATGAACTCACAGCACACAATGCCCACTTCAATCACTGGAGAAGTTACCTAGACAAAAAATGGAAAGGGATAGACTCCCAATCTGTGCGTGAGGGAAAAATACACAGCCAACAAAATGGTGGAAGGAAACATAACTACAATTCCATGATGGAGTAACAAAACGTTACATAATCTTCCAATGATGAAAAAGACATCGACTCTTCGCGTGAACATGAGGATGAACACAACTGTAGACAACAACTTCATGAGTAGAGGGAGAACCAACTCGTAAGCTGACAATCGGTGAGGAAGAGGAGAATGAACCAACCCCCGCACAATGGATTGTAATCCCTTTTAACTCCACCGTGCATTAGGAAAACAAACAGTCGGTGGTGGGGAGAGTGGGCAAAACGATCGGCCTTCGCGTCGTGGGGAGAGTGCATGCATGGGTGTAGTGTTTTTTCCTTCTAGCAATTAGATGCCCCAACTAACAACAGAACAAACAGGGTGGTGAGACATGGATTTTCCCCAGTGGTGACACATGGCTTCCCCCCCCATGGCTCAAGGTTTAACATTCCCCCTCCTTATCCTTAGGAATCATGCCCATTCTCAATTTAGTTACAGTGAACATAGCTGGTTGGGTTAATTTAATTAAAATGCACATTTACATAATGCTACAACTTAGTATGTATGTCGCATATCCCGATATACCATCAATAACAGTTCCAATCACTGAAACATAACACAACCGAATCGATGGTGGGGATTTTTACTTCAGCTCTGCACAACGATTCATTACAATATATACATCACATACATTAATGCAAACGGGGTCAAAACCGAGGTGTTACAAACAAGATGGTGGAGAGACTTGAAACATACTAAGAAAGATGAGGTAAGAGAAATATGTTGGAGTAATTTCCGCAATATTTTTCAAGAAAAATATTTGTCGAAAATATTCTTCGATAGAAAGGTGAAAGAGTTTCATGAGTTACGTATGGCATCCATGACTATGGATTATTTTATTAAAATATTTTTAGATTTGTTACATTATGTGTCATACATCAAGGATGAAAAGGTAAAAATCCATGATTTTTTAGGATGTTTTCCTCCCAAATTTCAGGAAAGGATTGATTTTGACATGCCTAAAACCTTGGATTCCACATTGCACAAAGATAGGATTTTCTATGAGCATGGCAAGATAACGAAAGAGAACATAAATAGAAACATAGATAGGTATAAGAAATTCTCTAACAATAGCAAACTGGGGTTTAACGCACCATCGTACAGAAAATAGAACAACAGTTTTCTGGCCAATAAGAACTTCAACAAATTGGGTACAAAGCCATATGTACTAGCTCCAAATCCTAAAAATCTAGTAACAACTGGGGGAGCCAATGTTGCCCCGCTGCAGATTAAATGCTGGAAATTCCAAGGGCCTTGTTATGCCTGAGATTGTAAAGAGAAGACCAATGGGGTCTTACATAACTTACAAGAAGAACCAATGATAGAGGACATATCCAGAACACCGTGGATTTATGCAGCCTTGGATGGCCGACAGGTAGACCATCAGGTTACCATGGTTGAGATAGAAGGTAAGATCTTGAACATTTCTATTTCAATACTGATTGACCCCACTTCGTGCCGAAGCTATGTATCACCTAAAATTGTTGATGTATGTAAACTATGAAAAGTAAAACATGATAAACATTGGATGCTACAATTAGCCATAGGTACGAAATGGAATGTTTCAGTAATAGTTAAATATTGTGAGGTAAACCTGAATGGTTTTCCTACAAAAGTAAACTTGAACATCCTAACCTTAGTATTGTATAATATACTTATTAGCATGGACTGGTTGGAACAACACCATGTCATGCTCGATTGCCTACACAAGTCAGTCTTGTGTACACATAGCGAAGGGAATCAAGTGAATATTCAAGGTGTACCAAAGAAAGTTTCTGTAAGGAAGATATCTTATTTACAAGCAAGGAAGTGCTTTAGGAAAGGATGCAAGTTGTTTGTAGTAAATATCCAAGACATAGAGGCTGAGAGAGAACAATGCATAGAGGATTTTCCAGTTCCTGTAGAATTTAAGGACATATTCTCTGAGGAAATCCAAGGATTAGCTCTAAAACGAGACCTAGAATTTTCCATAGAATTGACACGAGGATAAGTTTCGGCTTCAAAAACCCCTTACCACATGAGTGCACTAGAGTTGGTGGAACTCAAATTGCAGTTGTAGTAGTTGATAGAGAAAGGATATATCGGACCAAATGTGTCCCCTTGGGGAGCACCGATACTCTTTGAAAAGAGAAGGGATGGTACGATCCAGATGTGCATTGATGACCATCATCTTAACAAGATGACCATTAAGAACCGATACCCACTCCCTAGGATTGAGGATGCGTTCGACCAAGTAGGATGAGCCAAGATATTTTCAAATATCGACCTGCAATTTGGGTACCATCAGGTACATATTCATGATGAATCTATTCACAAAACCGCCTTTCGTACAAGGTACGATCATTACGATTTTGTAGTAATGTCATTCGGGTTTACCAATGCGCCCGCAAAAATTATGCGTAAGATGAATAGTATATTCAATAAATATATGGAAAATTTTATTTTGGTATTTATAGATGACATCCTAGTTTACTCTAAGAGTAAAAAGGAACACAAGGAACACCTTTGCATAGTGCTATGGGTGTGTTCGAAGTCAGCAACAACTAATAGAAAAAATGATCAGTTCTCTTCTATGATTTATTTTAAAAAATTATATAAGAGTGCCTTCAGAATCTTCGTTTCTGAAGGTACTCTCAATTTAGAAGAGTTAAGAGTCATATTAGAAATTTATGAAATACTTTCATAAATTAGCAGCTGTCAATCTTGTAAATTTTATATATAATCAATTTTTGTCATTATTAATTCACTTGGTTATATACTGATTTATGAGATTCAAGGTATAGTATGCTGATTAGTTTTTTCGGATTAAAATGAAATACATTTTGAACATCTTACAAATTTGGTTTTGATAAAGATATTTATTATCATAAGTTTTTGTAATTTTTATAATTAGGGTTGATTTATTAACTGGAATATTTTATATTAACCCTAAGTTTATATTTTACATATAACTTGATCTTTTAATATCTTGTCATTGTTGTGTAAAAAATATACATATGTCTCACGAAATAGCTAGAGTTCATTTATATATATATATATATACATACACACACTGATATATCATTTAAAAATTTTCATTGTAATATAATCATAATAATTAAATTTTGATTTGGTGTTAGTTTTTGTAAGCTTTTCATCCGATCCTATTTTTGCATTTGGTCATGGGTATTGGGATTTCATGAATCAATTACATGTATATATATGGTTTTGAATTATTTAATTTTTATATAGAGCTGATATTGATACTTAGTTGTAATTACGAAACCCTAGGAAACATTATGAATTATAATGACGACTTCACATCATCTGGTTCATGAGCATGATTTCCTTCCACGCATAATCCTTGTTTATTATCATTTGAGAGTCATATGGATGGTACATGATACGATTGTTTGAATTATTAACATCTGTTTATATGGATTTTAATGATAATAATATTTTCGAATCACTTCGTAAAGATTGAGATCGTATTGACATTTGGTTTTGGTTTTAATTTCATGAAACCTATCAATTCAACTGATATTTGTTGGTTTAGTGATGAAATCGTGTCATTGGGATTCAATTTCATTAATGACTGATAGCCATTTCGATTTATCATGTTGTACGAAGCTATCATTCCAATCTGTGTATTATCAATGCTTCATTTTTGTATCATATGGTTATCGATTCCTGAATTGAATTATTTCGGATGTGGAAGTTCAGTTAGAATTTGAAGTATTAATATAATGTTTTCTGAAGGATTTGGTTAGTTAGGATTATTTTATCCATTACTCATAGCACAAAACGCTCGCACTTGTTTTCATTATTTTTAGATTTAGTTACCATGGCCAAATTTGGGGTTCATGTTCCTGTCACATATGAATCAATTGGAAATTTGACATTTCACATAATGCCTTGCACTTGGATCCCTATTCCTTCAATTTTAACCACTACATTCATTTCAAACCAAAACTAGAGTTGCAGTGAGGAGATAATGGCTCCTCTCGGCTAATTCGAGATTTTAGGGCTTGAGCTAGTGGTCATAATGCAGAAGTTACCAAAAAATTCGCTATGAGCTTGAAGGAGAATGTAGCTCAAATTGGGGGTTTTAAATTTATAATTGATGAAGATAAGATTACAGAATCAACAAAGCTTCCTCAGACCAAATAACGTTGGTTTAAAGGAGGAAAGGTCGATAAGAAAAGGTGCAGGTCATTACTTTTACCCTTACCCGCCAATGCAAAGTTAAAGGTTGGGGTTTCAGTTAAATTCTTAAAATCGGAATGGTGAGCATCTTATGAAATCTTATTCAGGTATGTCTCTTGTGACGGTCATCTCTCTCATCTCCATTATTTCTATCTACGATTATTATTAGCGTTGAAGGGTTGTAATCTCAATATTCCTTTTTACTTACTTCAAAGCTTGAAGAATGGCACATTCAGTACAAAGTACTATAGGCAAACCTGATACGAGCTTGTTCCACCATGGTCTGATTAAAATTCTAATTTAGCATCAGTTATCCCTTAGTTGTAGATCCTCAGATGAATTCTTAGTTGAAAATAACCTAGGGTTGACATAGTATCGGCCTAATCATCCTCCCAAAACTCACAGAAAGCGTAAAAGCTCCATTTAAATCCGAGATGGATGATATTCATAAAACTGGGACAGGGGATAGTAAGGTACAGGAATAAAGTTCACCTGTAGATACTTGTATTAGTAATGGTGGTATCAATAATGTCGATCCCTTTGATGCTGAAACAAATATGGATCAATCTCTATTTGTTAAATGTTTCAGCACATCTGTAAAGGTGGATGGTAAATTGATGAATGCTGGCAAAATATATTCTGTTACTCATGAATTCATCTCTGATTTATGCACTCCAAAAAAACCTTTTGATGATTCTACATGAAAGCTTGAATAATTAGCACAAGTTTGTTATTATAGGAGAAGTTTTGAGCCAAATGGTTTTGTGTCTGTTCATTCACGAAGATTCACTTGAAGCATGACTACAACGCCTTCAGTCTCCATTCCTGTAAATATTCAGCAGAGTACTCAGCCTATTGTTTTTCAACTCGAGGATGATGTTGCATATTTGATTCCTGAGACAACGCATATAAATAAACCTATTACCATAGTGGAGAATCTTGAAAAATCGTTGGCCAAAATCATTATTGATCCAAGTACGTTTGAAATAGCATGACCATGTATGGATGCTTGTGGGTCTGGCACTGAGCCATCATGTATGAGCATTCCATCACCAGTTCAGGATGTAAATAATCTTGATTCTTCTCTGTCTGATGATTCACTTCATGATCAGGATGAACAAAATACAAAATTCAGGGAAGAATTAATAAATTGGGTGAAAATATGGAAGAATATGAAGTTGAAGAAGAATTGATACAAGGAAGCCAAGAACTCAATAATAAACACTAACCAGCACTTGATTGAGCAAGTAAATCAATAGAAACTGACGATCATTAAGCTCAAAGATAGACATTTTGAAGCAAGAAGAGTAATCAATTTACAAAATAGAACATGATGTCATTTCTCTTTTTGTTCTGCTAGTTTATTTCTCTTTTTTGACAGGTAATAAATCATTAATAAGCACACCTGCAAAATCGTAGATTTTGCACGCATGCTTTTAATTTGTTTTATTTTATTTTATTTTTTGTTAACATGATTTTAATGAGAAATTTTATTTTGTATGTTACAGGTGTACATGGTATCGTTATGATATAAAGAATATAGGCTATTTTTGTTCACAGTTGGCATTTGTTGGTGCTTCTGGAAGGATTGATTACTCAATATGGCCACATTACAAGTTAGTTCGTTTGAGCACGAGATAATATAGGCTAGTCATTTAATTGATGGTTTTATCTCATAGGATAAATGTTTATGCCGGATTTCTTTTAAAAGGAATTCGATATAGCTAAATAAGGATAGGATTCCTATTGTCTTTATTATATCATTTATTAAAAACTGAAAGGATTTACTAGTTTGGTTATATAAACTAGGAAGTTTGGTGTAAAAGGGTTGGATAGAGTATCAGAAGAAAGAGTTAATTGAAATATCATTTCAGTTCTAGTTTTATCTCTTTACTGGAGTTTTGCCTTCGGAGAAGGAGTGTGACTTAAGTTCTTAGACTGGTATCACTGTTCCGTACTATTTTTATTGAACACTTTATATATATATATATTTCAATATATCATCTTCTAGTTATACTTTGGTACAGTTATACTTTGTTATGATTGTATTCATTATTTGAGATAATGCTCTGTTAACACAATATTACTGTTTGAATGAGTATGTTACTATATATGATTGATCAATATTTTTATTAAAAATTAGAATCTTAGTAATATACATATTTATGTTTATTTTGATTTAATTTGTATTTTACAATGTTTCATTATAAATATCATCTTTTATTCGAATATTTAGTATTAATTATTGATTGTTAATTAATAGAACATTACAGAGAAGTTTAAAGTAGTTGTCTATTTTAATTTTATGTTATTGTGATTATATAGCAGAGTGGTTTAATGTTAATGTTTTAAATATTTTCATTTAAATCATAATTATTTATTTATCTGTTTACTTGAAATATTAATTAATAATTAATCTAGTATTTAAGCTGCTCTCAGCTGAGATAGAATAATTAGTTAATTATAGTCTTAATATAGTTTATTTTAAACTTTAATTTATATTTAACAGTTGTTAAATAGGATTAGATTAATTTTGTAATATTTATAATAGTCTTTGAATTAGAATATTTGAAGCAAAATCCTAAAAAAGTTAAAGACTTTCATTAAGAAATCATTTTAGGTCTTAGAAAATTAATTCTAGGGATTATTTAAATAATAATTAGATTAGGATAAATTTTTACTGAATTTTAAATTCACCTTAAGAGAAAATTTTAGTTGGTAGTAGGACCATAACCTGCGAGGTTTTGCCATATTAAACACACCGAGAGCTGCTCTAAGCAACTTGTGTGGGATTAATCTCCTTAGTTTGCCTAGGTTAGAAAATCAGGCCAACAAATGGCGCTAGAAGGAGGGCCTATTAATGATTAATGGTAGGTAGAACTAGTGCTAAAACTTCAACTAGTCAACAACCTCCATTACAATCTGAACTCAGCAGATCACTGTTCATAGAAACTTTTAGGAGCATCCTTGAGCGTGATCATATCACATCCCCATTTACTCCTGAACAGAGTACTCAAACTTTAGAATAATCACGTCATATTCTTACAAAAGCGTATGCTAATCAACTTGGTGTAACCCCAATATATTATGGTATACCTAGACAACAAAGACGTAATCCACAATTGAATATAGTTACTCAAAATTTAGTAGAAGCTGATAGCACTCCAAGTTATCAAGTTAGAAGTCATTAGAAAGAAACTACTCGAATAAATACTGTTAGAAGATCGAATTCACTAGGCGGTTTTGATCAAGCACCCTCTCCTCCAGAATCACCACCTGATAGTCCAAGGTCATCTAATTTAGGGAGTTATTCAGATTCTAAAGGAATTCCTATGGCTGGAAACATACCTGTAGGAGGAGGAGGTAATCCTCCACCTAATCCACAACTTCCTTGGTTGAGAACAACTCCTGTAGCTGTACCTGGTATACAAAATCCTCTGCCCAAACATTCAGATAAACTTCTTCCGAAGTTTAACCCAGATAACAAAGAACCTACAAAGGTACATGTAGATAAATTCATGTTAGTTGTTCAAATCATGAATCTTCAGCATGAAGATGTGGTTTGTCAGTTTTTTCGTTTAACTTTTGAGGGAAAAGCCTCTACTTGGTGACTTTTCATTAGTTCAAGGATCAATCACAAATTGGGTTGAATTCAATAAAGATTTCTTAGATAAATTTGGGGAAGATAAAACACCTTCTCTTTTAGGCCTTAAAATGGAACCTAAAGAAAGAATTAAATATTTTAATTAGAGGTTTCTTACACTAAAAAATAAAATTCGTGTTTCTTCTCAACCACCTGAAGACATAATCATAGACAACTATACTTCAGCATTACCAAAATATCCTAGGATGTTCGTTAAGAGAGCTCGTAAAACAACTCTGGTAGAAAATTTTGAGGAAGCCATTAAAGTTGAGAAGGATTCTATGTCCTATGAACCAGATAGAAGTGGGAAAGCTGATACCTTTCCTTGTAGGAAAATTGAAAGACCTAATTCCAAAAAGGATAAGGCATTTGATGTAGAACAGATGTAGAATGCAATTTGAGCATTAACCAATGAGGTTGTAGGATTAAAAAAAACTAATTCTGAAGCTTCCTCCTCTAGGGGATATTTCAAAAATCAGTTTAGACAGAATCCTAATACTAATAATAAATCAAGTACACCGCCTGATATAGCAGTAAATGAAGAAATTTTTAATACTATTCGAGCTGTCTTATCCTTATCCAAAATTCCTTCAAATCAAGAAACTGCTAAAAATGAAGAAGAAGAGGAATCTGAAAATGAAGAAGAATAAGAAGAACCTCAACAAGTTAACGGTCATTTCTGGGACAGTCTTGTAAAATATTATGAAGGTAAAAGTCCTCCTTCAGGACAGCATGCCTATAATACTCGTAGTAGAACATTTACAAAAACTCCTGGAGCTTCATCAAGTTCTACCCCAAGTAATGATAACAATAATTCACAACCTAATAAACAGACTCAATCTAGCAAACAGACTCAATCTATGAGGATTGCTCAGCCTATTCAGAATGCTCCAAAGTTGTATTTACAATATGACATAATTGAATATTTAAACAAGACATGTGCAAACATGAGTATGTATGATCTTCTTCAAATTTACGCAATGCCTAATAGTCATATTATAAATCCTGCCATGAGTTCAATAATTCCTAATGCTAAACAAAGTGTTGCTGCTAACAATTATAATAATGATTTAACATCAACTGATAAAGGAAATTCAGCAGCTAATAAAGCCTTGCTAATAGGGAAGAATTCAAAATCAACAACTCCTCCATTCCTACTTACCTTTCATATTTTTAAGAGGAATGTTCATAATTGCATGGTTGATTCTAGAGCTTCCTCAAATGTAATGCCTTTATCTGTATGCAAAAGGTTGAATGGAAAGTATGTTCCATCAAATTCAAAGATAACTCAATTGGATAGGACAAATGTGAGGATTGTAGGAGAGATGAAATATGTTCTAGTCAGGATTGCTTGTAACCCTTCATTTTTTCAAATTATAGACATTGTGGTTACAGACATTCCTGATGCATATGGGTTGGTTTTTACTAGAGATTGGTCTCAACAATTGAATGGATTCTTTACTATAGACTGGTCAACTTTATGGTTACCTAAGAATGGAAAGTCAAATAAAATTAAGATAAACAGGGAAAGATATATGAAACATACTGTGACAGAATTACATGATCCTAGTGAGCCAGTTTTATTTTCAGACTCCATTATGGGGAATTACATGTATGAACTAGGATTTGGTAATTTTAAATCTGAAAATTTTGTTTTTTTCTTCTGAAAATAAACAACAATAATAAATTATTAATGTGACAACTATTTCTCATGACTCTTCAAGGAAATTATAAATGATGTAGATAATCATAATATTGTAAATATTATAGAAATTAAAGTAGTTGTTAATAGTTCTACTTGGACTTTATATTTTGATGGGGCGAAGTCTAAAGAAGGAGTAGGAGCTATTTTCCTACTAATAGATCCTCAAGGAATTAAAAAATGTATAGCTTGTAGGCTGGAATTTAATTGTACAAACAATACTATGGAATATGAAGCTTTAATACAGGGTTTTAAAAAAGCGATTGATTTGGATATCAAAGTGTTAATTGCATATGGTGATTCTGAAATCATCATTAGACAGGTCCGTAATTCTATTCACTCCCTTTCTGAACATTTGCAGAATTATCAATGAGAGGTATGGAATATCATTTCATATTTTGATGCATTTAACATAATTTCAGTTCCAAGAGTTTAAAACCAAGAGGCATATTTATTAGAGAATGTAGCATCAAAATTAATCCCATCAGAAAATTTTACACCAGATTTCTTTTCAGTTGAATTGGTTTTTAGGCCTTCTATACCAGATAATATCTTTAACTGGCGTGTGTTTGATAATGATGTGTAGGTGCTGAATTTTCTAACAAATGATGATACCTTTAAAGATTCAGCCATTGATGAAGTTACACATGATGAAAATCTACGGTATTTTTCGGTAATAAATGATTTTTGTTTAGTTGAAAAACATTTTGACAAGGTAAAACCAATTCCTAATTCAGTTTTGAGAATAGAAAAGTTATTTGATCTTCAAGATAAATTTAGATCTGTTCCTAACTGTAAAACCAATATCTCTCAAATGAAATATGAAATCATAAATTTAGGAACAGAACTAAATCCTCAAACTGTAAATCTAGGAATAGATTGCACTCTCGCAGAAAAAACAACATTCATAAAATTGTTTAAAGAATTTAAGGATGTATTTGCATGGACATATGATGATTTGAAAACCTTCAATCCAGAAGTCATGCAACACATAATTCCAATTAAACAAGAGTCAAAACTTTTTCAACAAAAACTAAGGAAATATCATCCGTCATTCGAACCAACAATTAACAAGGAACTAAATAAACTATTAGCTGCTAGGATTATTTTTCCTATTCGGCATGCTCAGTGGGTAGCCAACCTAGTTCTAGTTGGGAATAAAAACGATGATATTAGATTATGTGTTGATTTTAGAAATCTTAATAAGTCTTCTGAAAAGGATAATTACCCAGTTCCTCCCATGGAAAAAATTCTTCAAAAAGTTTCTGGATCTAAGATACTGTCACTTCTTGATGGTTTCTCAGGATACAACCAAATATTGGTTTCCCCAGATGATCAATCGAAAACAGCTTGTAGAACTCCATGGGGAACATATGCTTACAGAAAGATGCCCTTTGGGTTAATCAATGCTGGGGGAACTTTTCAAAGGGCAATGGATATTGCTTTTAGAGTCTTAATTAATCATTCAGTAGTTGTCTTTTCAGATGACATTACTATATATTCTAAATGTCAACATGATCATATTAATCATCTTAGAAAGGAATTTGAATGATGTAGAAAATTCGGAGTATCTTTAAATCCAAAGAAAACAATATTTGTTGTTTCAGAAGGTATTTTATTAGGTTGCGTGGTTTCAAAACATGGGATCATGATTGATCTTGAACGAACCCAAGCTATTTCAAAAATAACTTACCCTTCTAGCAAGAAATCAATGCAATCATTTCTTGGTAAAATAAATTTTGTTAGAAGATTCATCCCCAGTTTTTCTGAAATCATCCGTCCTTTACAAAAAATGATTAAGAAGGATGTTATTTTTAACTGGGGACAAACTGAAAAAGAATCATTTCAGAAAATTTTAGAAGCCATTTCAGAAGCGCCTAGTCTTTTGAGCCTAGATTTTAACAAAGATTTCATACTGTATAATTTCGCTTCTGATATATCATATGCAGCAGTTTTAACTCAACTAAGTCAACAAAATAATGAAGTGCCAATTTATTTTATGAGTTCAAATTTTAAAGGTGTTGAATTTAATTACCATGAAGTTGATAAGCAAGCTTTTGCTATTTTGAAAGCTGTCAAACACTTTCGTCCATATTTATTGAAATCTAGAACGAAAGTGATAGTTCCTTATCCTTCCGTCAGAAATTTGCTAGTGAAAAAAAATTTAGGTGAAAAAAGGGCACCATGGATGATAGCTCTTCAAGAGTATGACTTGGAAAGTAAACCTTCAACGGTAGTCAAGGGTCAAGGATTATGTAAACTCATTGCTGAAGCAATTCACCTACCTAATAATAATTCTGAAGCTGTCATTGACGAAGTTTTACTTACAAGGGAAATTTACTTTTATCCTCCACCACAAGATTCTTGGTATACAGATATAAGAACACTTTTGGAAACAAGAATTGCTCCTGATTACTTGGAACCTAGGAAAAGGAGAGCACTTAGACTGAAATATTCTCCTTATTTATTAATTGATAACATTATTTTTAAGAGAAATTCAAATGGTGTTTTACTTTGATGCCTAGAAAAAGATGAAACAAAAGTGATATTGAAAGAATTACATTTTGGTCCGGCAGGTGGTCATTTTGGTGGAGAAACTAATGCACATAAGGTTCTTAGGGCTGGTGATTATTGGCCTACTTTATTTCGAGATTCCTATGCTTTTGTCAGAAAATGTCAGGAATGTCAACTTGTTGCACGAAGAGTTAAGAAGTCTGCTTTCCCTTTACAACCTGTTTCAGTAGAAAGACCTTTTCAGCAATGGGGTATTGATATAGTAGGACCAATAAACCCTCCCTCTTCTATGCAACACAAGTATATAATAACTGCAACTGATTATTTTACTCATTGGGAAGAAGCTGCGCCTTTGAGGGTTGTAAACACCAATTAGGTTATATTATTTTTAGAATCGTTTATCATAACGAGATTTGGTGTTCTAGATTCCCTTGTCTTTGATAATGATTCATATTTTGCATCAATTGAGTTAACCCAATTTTCCTTAGAGAAGGGAATAAGAGTTAGGTATTCAGCTAACTATCATCCTCATGGAAATGGTTTAGCTGAATCAACAAACAAAAATTTATTGAAAATTCTCAAAATAACTATTTCAGCTCACCATTGTGATTGGCATACAAAATTATTTAATGCCCTTTGGGAAAACATGGTAACTCGTAAAGCTGCAATAGGTAACTCACCCTTCTTTTTGGTTTATGGAACTGAGGCTATTTTACCACCGAATTTATTTTTACCCTCATTACAGTTAGCTCAATCTGTTCAAGATGAAGATTGTCCAGCGATGGAGAAAAGGATTAACACTTTATTAAAACTTGAGGAAGAAAGAGATAGGTCAAAGCAAAATTTTACAAAACATCAACAAATTGTGAAGTCCTAGTTTGATCAATCCTCAAGTTCAAATCGAGAATGTCAGGTGGGAGATTTAGTTTTAAAATGGGATAGAGTTCATGAGGAAAAAGGAGATCATACTAAGTTTCAAAAACTTTGGTTAGGTCCCTTTGTTATTGCTGAAAAGATAAGTCCAAGTACCTTTCATTTGCAAACCCTATAAGGTCAGTTCAAAACATTCCCAGTGAATGGACTGATCTTAAAAAAAATATTTTTACTGATTTTTCAGACTGTAAAAATGTATATAATTATGTATATGAGCTTGTTTTCTATCTGTAAATAATTTTATTTCAATTTTTTTTTAATGTATATATGTTTATCATAAAATTGTTAATATTTTGTACAATCTATTATTAAATAAATGATTATAATAAATTCACGATACTTATGTACATTTCAAACATCATTCTACTCTTGAAACTAGTTTTTGATTTTCTTAATCAGGTATTAATATATTGATCATTTGTATTAAGGATTATCAATTTTCTGTATATGTGTTTTAAAATAATAAGTCACTAATGTACATGTGCCAATGGATAGGATAAGTGTAAAAAAATAAGTCCTGTGTTTTGAAAACTAGTTTGTTCATTAGTTTAAAATTATGGTATTAGACTAGATCTTTTCATTGGTTTAGAATGATCAAAGTTTCTTAAGTCTATTAAGAACCTATCATTATTTGTAAATATTGGTAAGTGTTATTCAGATTATTCCTCACTCTTATATTTTCTTATAATAGTTGGGATAGATAATTAATGTCTTTTTCGAAACTTGTACTTTGAAAAATTCTTATGGATATCTACCATCAGTCATTGTTTTTAAAGTTATTTACAATCTGAAATTTTTTTAGAATCTGTTCCATTCAATAAAATACTAAAATGAGAGACATAAGGTCTTAGTAATAAGTCAATCTGATCAGGATCATAAATATCACTGGCATGACATTATTAGGAAACTGATAATGGCTCTTGATCGTAAGTTCAAGAGATAGGGGGTCTCATCACGAGCCAGCTGATTCATTTTCTAGTGATATTAGTGAGTGACATTACAATTTGGTCACCATGCTAGGTAATGATCTCTTATTTTATAAAATTTAAAATTTAAAATTGAATAAAGTAAAACATAATTTTGATTGCAGAATAGGAGGTCTCATTAGGATCCAGCCTAATCATGATCATTAGTGTTGCCTAGGATAACTTCATTTCTGATCATCAGGGTGATGGCTCTTAGTTAAAAGATCAAGAGACAAGAGGTCTCATCACGAGGCGGCTTGCTTATTCTATGTAGTTCTCGTGAATGATACTATCACATTAGTTTATCATGCCTAGATAGTAGTCTTCAGTAAGATTAATTGTTTCAATTCATGGAACAAGCAAGAAAATTTTTACATTCATTGAACAGATTCTAGAAATTTTTCAGAGAACTAAATTCCTATACCTTATACTGATGGTGCAGGTTATATTTACTATAAAGTAATTTGTTTCAATTAGGACATTAAGAAGTTATCTTTTACAAGATTTTTATTTACAAGAGATGCGATATTCCTGAATTTTACTTATGAATATTAATCAGAATAATGGTTTTTACTTAGACAGAGAATTTTTTATTGTTTTTAAATAGGTTTTAATATTTTGTTTATATTATCATTTGAAAACTGTATGAGCAGAGATAACTGTTTCGCCCAGGTCATCGCCATTTGTTGGCAGTCAGCAACAACCCTCTCATTTATTCTATTATGCTGAAAAATGATCATTTCTCTTATATGATTTATTTTAAAAAATTATATAAGAGTGCCTTCGTAATCTTCGATTATGAAGGTACTCTTAATTTAGAAGAGTTAAGAGTCATATTAGAAATTTATGAAATACTTTCATAAATTAGCAGCTGTCAATCTTGTAAATTTTATATATAATCAATTTTTGTCATTATTAATTCATTTGATTATATATTGATTTATGAGATTCAACGTATAGTATGATGATTAGTTTTTTCAGATTAAAATGAAATACATTTTGAACATCTTACAAATTTGGTTTTGATAAAGATATTTATTATCATAAGTTTTTGTAATTTTTATAATTAGGGTTGATCTATTAACTGGAATATTTTATGTTAACCCTAAGTTTATATCTTTTCATATAACTTGATCTTTTAATATCTTGTCATTGTTGTGTAAAAATACACATATGTCTCACGAAATAGCTAGAGTTCATTTATATATATATCATTTAAAAATTTTGATTGTAATATAATCATAATAATTAAATTTTGATTTAGTGTTAGTTTTTGTAAGATTTTCATCCAATCCTATTTTGGAATTTGGTCATGGGTATTGGGATTTCATGAATCAATTACATGTATATATATGGTTTTGAATGATTTAATTTTTATATAGATCTGATCTTGCTACTTAGTTGTAATTACGAAACCCTAGGAAACATTATGAGTTGTAATGATGACTTCACATCATCTGGTTCATGAGCATGATTTCCTTCCATGCATAATCCTTGTTTATTATCATTTGATAGTCATATTGATGGTACAGGATATGATTGTTTGAATTAGTAACATCTGTTTATATGGATTTTAATGATAATAATATTTTAGAATCACTTCGTAAAGATTGAGATCGTATTGACATTTGGTTTTGGTTTTAATTTCATGACACATGTCAATTAAATTGACATTTGTTGGTTTAGTGATGAAATCCTGTCATTGGAATTCAATTTCATTAATTATTGATAGCCATTTCCATTGATGACGTTGTATGAAGCTATCATTCCAGCCTATGTATTGTCAATGCTTCGTTTTTGTATCATATGGTTATCGATCCCTGAATTGAATTATTTCAGATGTGGAAGTTCAGTTAGAATTCAAAGCATGGATATAATGTTTTCTGAAGGATTTGGTTAGTTATGATTAGTTTATCCATTAATCATACCACAGAACGCTCGCATTTGTTCTCATTATTTCAATATTTAGTTACAATGACCAAATTTGGGGTTCTCGTTCCTGTCACGTATGAATCAATTAGAGATTTGACATGTCATATAATGCCTTGCACTTGGATCCCTATTCCTTCAATTTTCACAACTACATTTGTTTCAAACCAAAACCAGAGTTACAGTGAGGAGATAATGGCTCCTCTTAGCTGATTCGAGATTTCAGGGCCTAAGCTGACGGAAGCTGATCAGAAAGTCACTGCATTGTTCAAAAAGATAGGATGGGGTTCATTTTTTAGATGTTTTAGTGGTCATAATGCAGAAGTTTCTAGACAATTTTCTATGAACTTGAAGGATAATGTAGCTCAAATTGGGGGTTTTAAATTTATAATTGATGAAGATAAGATTACAGAAGCAACAAATCTTTCTCATACTGGAGAACATTGGTTTAAAGGAGGAAAGGTCGATAAGAAAAGGTGCAGGTCATTACTTTTACCCTAACCTGCCAATGCAAAGTTAAAGGTTGGGGTTTCAGTTAAATTCTTGAAACTAGAATGGTTAACGTCTTATGAAATATTAGTCAGGTATGTCTCTTTTGACGACCATCTCTCTCATCTCCATTATTACCATCTGCAATTATTATTAGCGTTGAAGGGTTTTAAGATCAATCTTCCTTTTTAATTACTTCAAAGCTTGAGGAAAATGGCACATTCAATACAAAGTACTATAGGCAACCCTGATAGGAGCTTGTTCCACCACGGTCTGATTAAAATTCTAATTCAGCATCCGTTATCCCTTAGTTGTAGATCCTGTGATGAATTTGTTGGAGACATTTACCTTCATACTCACTCCTTCAGTCAAATTGGCCTAGTTAAACCACTATCCTAAGTTTAATTGACATCAGTGGAGCATTAATTACCATGATCCCAGTCATACCCACGCCTACCTACAGTCAAGGAGGCTAACTGGAGCACTCCAGGGGTGATCTGTGTGACATCCATGCACCTAATTGCTAACTGGGGGTTACTTTCAGCTCAACCAATCAGTTACAGTCAGTTAAGGTGCCTCCATTCATTAAATATATTATTTAATGATTATTTTATTATCATTTAATGAACTGGAGTGAACAAGGTGCCTTCACCAACTTCTGATGGTCAGTTCAGCTTCAGTTAACCTCATCAGGGTTTATTGGAAGTCATGCGGTACTAGCACTTGATGGTTGGTTGCTATGACATGTGTTTGATCTCCTTCAGTTGAGATTAAGTCATTTATTGCACTCCAAATTCAGTTAGGGATTGGTGAGTCAATTAGGGTTTTTGTCAAGTGGTTAACTGAGTGGTATTGCATGGCAAAGAGTTAGTTAAGCTAGAATCATGCATGGGAATTCGAATTGTCCCTTAGGTATTCGAATTCTTCATTGAGTTAAGCTATGGCTCATGCATGGAAATTGTAACCCTTTATTGTTTATAAAAGATACAGAGAGGAAACCTATTTTGGTTCCAATTATTGCTAATTCATGTGTATTTGTGAAATTATTCTTTGATGATTTTGATTCCTAGTTCCTAGATCATGTGCAAGAATTAATATGGTATCAGAGCATGCGGCGGGACGAAGATCAATCTCTCAAGAAAAATATTTTTGACATATTTCTCCATGAAATTTGAGCAATATCTCAAGAATCCAGCACTGCACCAAAAGCCAAGGCTTACCAATTAATACCCCAAGTAAAGAATTTGTTGATCAAGCTTGCTTGATTGACTATGCTGGGTGTGATGAAAGCTTAAATGTGCAGTCTGTCCGACCTTACGGTGCCCCTTTTGTTTTTATTTGCAGGTATTAACAGGTACAACCTCGAATGGACTCATCAATCCCTCTTCTCACCCCATTCTCAAGCTATTCAGAATGGAAGTTGAAGATGATTGCCTCTCTGAACAGACGAGGTCTCTATGACGTGTCTATTGGAATTGGAAGAGAGACTTATGAGAATGAGAATGACTAGCTAAATGACATTGATAGAGATTTTGGATCAATAGCTCTGGCCCTTGATGATAGCTTGTGCTACCTTATTTGTTCTGTTGAATACCCAAAGGAAGTCTGGACAATATTGGACAGAACCTTTGGCAAGCACAATGAGGGTCATAATAGTGCTTTGGAGATTATAGCCATCACCACAAGAGTTCTTCGCTCAAAAATATCAGCCTCTACTCTCTCTGATGAAGTTGTTCAGGATGAAGATGAAGCAGAATCTTCTACACATTCAATTCGAATTGAATAAAGTCTCCATGAAGTGACTCCTTCTCCTGATGCTCCGGAAGTTCATGAGATCTCTGATATCTCATATTCTCATATTGCTGAAATAGAAGAATACATTCCAATATATGATATTGAAGAAAAATACTGCTGCACTTCCATGCAAACATTCACCGATGATTTTCCTTTGAATTCTGTGCAAAATTGACCAGTAATTGTTTCCGAAAGTGAAGAGAAATTTGATTTTTCTTCCTCTAATGTTGCTGCTGGTGTGCAAATATGTGATACCTTGGATATTTTGGAAGAAATATCATATTACCAGAGTGATCCATTCACTCCCCATGATCTATATCTTTCAGCAAATTCCTGCAGGATTGCATGCACCAAAATTCAGAATTTTGAAGAAGAAGAAAATTGTGCATCTACCGTCTCGGTTGACCATAATTTTGGATTTGATATGAAAATTATTGGATCTGATATGATATCATTTGGATCTGATCTAATATTTCTTGGTTCAAAACTTCAGGTTCATAAACCTTCAGTACTGCTTGTAGCTGTTCTCATCAACGGTGTGAAGAAACAAGTACCGCGAGTCTCCTTCAAAATTGCTGCTGGGGATTTGATTTCATTTAATAGTTTTGGATCTGTTGTGAACTTATTTAGATCTGATTTACATTCTGATCTGATATTATTTTGTTCATGTTTTAAAATCCAAGAGCTTTCAGTCATGCTTGTAGCTGCTCTCACCAATTCCGGTGTGAAAAATCAAGTACCGCAATTCTTCTTCAAATTTGCTGATGGGGATTTGGTGTTAGTTTCCTCCTGTGAGGTTGCTGATATTTTATTTTGTGATTCATTAGATATTTCAGAATCTATATCAGATTATGGAGCTCAAGAATTCACTCTCCAGAGTCCCAGGGATTCTCTACCTTTGGTCACAAGCTCATCTCCTCACAGAACTAGTAAAGAGGAAGACATTCTGCATCCGCATGGACACTTGCTCCTCAGATTTGGGGCTGATTTTACCACTCACGGTTTGCTGTTCAAGGCTGAAACATATCAGTTTCTTGAGTGTTCCACACATGGTTCAAATCCTCAATAACCTTTTCTATCTGTTCAGATGATTTCAGTTGCTCTACATGGGTCCAGTTTTCACCATGCAGCTGTTTATATTTCTGATCCAGTTGAGTGCATTGTTATTCTTCCAAAGTGGAAGATTCCTCCAGACATCTTCACCAAGATATTTTCAGAAAAGAATTTCACTTACCTCTGTTCACTGTTGGGGGTGAGTTCATCAGGGTGATCTAGACTACTTTCAGTGTTCAGCTTGAGGGGGGGTTTTTTCCCACTGGGTTTTCCCTCTTTTCCTCACTTAGTTTGTTTTGAGCATTGTTTCAGTTTCTTTATTGTACAGGGTGACCTATGGCCTTTGTTTCCAGGGCCCTAGAATTTTATGCATCTATGTTTTCTAACTCTTCCTGAGTATAGCTTAAGGGGGGGTGTTGGAGACATTAACCTTAATACTCACTCCTTCAGTCAAATTGGCCTAGTTAAACCACTATCCTAAGTTTAATTGACATCAGTGGAGCATTAATTACCATCATCCCAGTCATACCCACGCCTACCTATAGTCAAGGAGGCTAACTGGAGCACTCCAGGGGTGATCTGTGTGACATTCATGCACCTAATTGCTAACTGGGGGTTACTTTCAGTTCAACCAATCAGTTACAGTCAGTTAAGGTGCCTCCATTCATTAAATATATTATTTAATGATTATTTTATTATTATTTAATGAACTGGAGTGAACAAGGTGCCTTCACCAACTTTTGATGGTCAGTTCAGCTTTAGTTAACCTCATTAAGGTTTATTGGAAGTCATGAAGTACTAGCACTTGATGCTTGGTTGCTATGACATGTGTTTGATCTCCTTCAGTTGAGATTAAGTCATTTATTGCACTCCAACTTCAGTTAGGGATTGGTGAGTCAATTAGGGTTTTTGTCAAGTGGTTAACTGAGTGGTATTGCATGGCAAAGAGTCAGTTAAGCTAGACTCATGCATGGGAATTCGAATTGTCCCTTAGGTATTTGGATTCTTCATTGAGTTAAGCTATGGCTCATGCATGTGAATTGTAACCCTTTATTGTTTATAAAAGATACATAGAGGAAACCGATTTTGGTTCCAATTATTGCTAATTCATGTGTATTTTTCAAATTATTCTTTGATGATTTTGATTCCTAGTTCCTAGATCATGTGCAAGAATTAATATGGTATCAGAGCATGTGGTGGGACGAAGATCAATCTCTCAAGAAAAATATTTTTGACATTTTTCTCCATGAAATTTGAGCAATATCTCAAGAATCCAGCACTGCACCAAAAGCCAAGGCTTACCACTTAATACCCCAAGTAAAGAACTTGTTGATCAAGATTGCTTGATTGACTATGCTGGGTGTGATGAAAGTCTAAATGTGTAGTCTGTCTGACCTTACGGTGCCCCTTTTGTTTTTATTTGCAGGTCTTAACAGGTACAACTTCGAATGGACTCATCAATCCCTCTTCTCACCCCATTCTCAAGCTATTCGGAATGGAAGTTGAAAATGATTGCCTCTCTGAAGAGACGAGGTCTCTATCAGGTGTCTATTGGAATTGGAAGAGAGACTTATAAGAATGATAATGACTGGCTAAATGACATTGACAGAGCTTTTGGATCAATAGCTCTGGCCCTTGATGATAGCTTGTGCTACCTTATTTGTTCTGTTGAATACCCAAAGGAAGTCTGGACAATATTGGACAGAACCTTTGGCAAGCACAATGAGGGTCATAATAGTGCTTTGGAGATTACAGCCATCACCACAAGAGTTCTTCCCTCAAAAATATCAGCCTCTACTCTCTCTGATGAAGTTGTTCAAGATGAAGATGAAGCAGAATCTTCTACACATTCAATTCGAATTGAAGAAAGTCTCCATGAAGTGACTCCTTCTCCTGATGCTCCGGAAGTTCATGAGATCTCTGATATCTCATATTCTCATATTGCTGAAATAGAAGAATACATTCCAATCTATGATATTGAAGAAAAATACTGCTGCACTTCCATGCAAACATTCACCGATGATTTTCCTTTGAATTCTGTGCAAAATTGACCAGTAATTGTTTCCGAAAGTGAAGAGAAATTTGATTTTTCTTCCTCTAATGTTGCTGCTGGTGTGAAAATATGTGATACCTTGAATATTTTGGAAGAAATATCATATTACTAGAGTGATCCATTTTCTCCCCATGATCTAGATCTTTCAGCAAATTCCTGCAGGATTGCATGCACAAAAATTTAGAATTTTGAAGAAGAAGAAAACTGTGCATCTACCGTCTCGGTTGACCATAATTTTGGATCTGATATGATCTTATTTGGATCTAATCTGATATTTATTGGTTCAAAATTTCAGGTTCATAAACCTTCAGTACTGCTTGTAGCTGTTCTCATCAACGGTGTGAAGAAACAAGTACCGCAAGTCTCCTTCAAAACTGCTGCTGGGGATTTGATTTCATTTAATAGTTTTGGATCTGTTGTGAACTTATTTAGATCTGATTTACATTCTGATATGATATTGTTTTTTTCATATTTTAAAATCCAAGAGCTTTTAGTCATGCTTGTAGCTGCTCTCACCAATTCCGGTGTGAAAAATCAAGTACCGCAATTCTTCTTCAAATTTGCTGATGGGGATTTGGTGTTACTTTCCTCCTGTGAGGTTGCTAATATTTTATTTTGTGATTCATTAGCTATTTCAGAATCTATATCAGATTACGGAGCTCAATCATTCGCTCTCCAAAGTCCTCGGCATTCTCTACCTTTAGTCACAAGCTCATCCCCTCACAGAACTAGTAAAGAGGAAGACATTCTGCATCCGCATGGACACTTGCTCCTAAGATTTGGGGATGATTTTACCACTCATGGTTTGATGTTCAAGGCTGCAAAATATAATTTTCTTGAGTGTTCCACACATGGTTCAAATCCTCAAGAACCTTTGA
>LPNX011027312.1:202107-223093 GCA_001517045.1 Pseudotsuga menziesii | reverse complement strand
GTTTTCACCGTGCAGCTGTTTATATTTCTGATCCAGTTGAGTGCATTGTTATTCTTCCAAAGTGGAAGATTCCTCCAGAAATATTCACCAAGAGATTTTCAGAAAATAATTTCACTTACCTCTGTTCACTATTGGGGGTGAGTTCATCAGGGTGATCCAGACTACTTTCAGTGTTCAGCTTGAGGGGGGGGGGGTTTCCCACTGGGTTTTCCCTCTTTTCCTCACTTAGTTTGTTTTGAGCATTGTTTCAGTTGCTTTATTGTACAGGGTGACCTATGGCCTGTGTTTCCAGGGCCCTAGCATTTTTATGTTTTCTAACTCTTCCTGAGTATAGCTTAAGGGGGGGTGTTGGAGACATTTACCTTCATACTCACTCCTTCAGTCAAATTGGCCTATTTAAACCACTATCCTAAGTTTAATTGACATCAGTGGAGCATTAATTACCATCATCCCAGTCATACCCATTCCTTCCTACAGTCAAGGAGGCTAACTTATCCTTTCGTACAGTTAAGGAGGCTAACTGGAGCACTCCAGGGGTGATCTGTGTGACATTCATGCACCTAATTGCTAACTGGGGGTTAATTTCAGTTCAACCAATCAGTTACAGTCAGTTAAGGTGCCTCCATTCATTAAATATATTATTTAATGATTATTTTATTATTATTTAATGAACTGGAGTGAACAAGGCGCCTTCACCAACTTCTGATGGTCAGTTCAGCTTCAGTTAACCTCATCAGGGTTTATTGGAAGTCATGCAGTACTAGCACTTGATGGTTGGTTGCTATGACATGTGTTTGATCTCCTTCAGTTGAGATTAAGTCATTTCTTGCACTCCAACTTCAGTTAGGGATTGGTGAGTCAATTAGGGTTTTTGTCAAGTGGTTAACTGAGTGGTATTGCATGGCAAAGAGTCAGTTGAGCTAGACTCATGCATGGGAATTCAATTTGTCCCTTAGGTATTCGAATTCTTCATTGAGTTAAGCTATGGCTCATGCATGGGAATTGTAACCCTTTATTGTTTATAAAATATACAGAGAGGAAACCTATTTTGGTTCCAATTATTGCTAATTCATGTGTATTGGTGAGCGTCTTATAAAATCTTAGTCAGGTATGTCTCTTTTGATGACCATCTCTCTCATCTCCATTATTACCATCTGCAATTATTATTAGCGTTGAAGGGTTGTAAGATCAATCTTCCTTTTTAATTACTTCAAAGCTTGAGGAAAATGGCACATTCAATACAAAGTACTATAGGCAACCCTGATAGGAGCTTATTCCACCACAGTCTGATTAAAATTATAATTCAGCATCAGTTATCCCTTAGTTGTAGATCCTGTGATGAATTCTTACTTGAAAATAATCTAGGGTCGACACAGTATTGACCTAATCCTCCTCCCAAAACTCATAGAAAGCGTAAAGCTCCATTTAAATCCGAGATGGATGATATTCATAAAAATGGGACAGGGGATAGTAAGGTACAGGAAGCAAGTTCACCTGTAGATACTTGTATTAGTAATGATGGTATCAATAAGGTCGATCCATTTGATGTTGAAAAAAAATGGATCAATCTCTATTTGTTAAATGCTTCAGCACATATGTAAAGGTTGATGGTAAATTGATGAATGATGGAAAAATTGACTCTATTACTCATGAATTCATCTCTGATTTATGCACTACTAAAAAACCTTGTGATTATTCTACACGAAAGCTTGAACAGTTAACACAAGTTTGTTATGATAGGATATTTTTTGAGCCAAAGGGTTTTGTTTCTGTTCGTTCATGAAGATTCACTCGAAGCATGAGTACATCGCCTTCAATCTCCATTCTTGTTAATATTTAGCAGAATACTCAGCCAATTGTTGTTCAAATCAAGGATGATGTTTCATATTTGATTCCTGAGACAACGCATATAAATAAACCTATTACCATAGTGGATAATCTTGAAAAATAGTTGGCCAAAAACATTACTGATCCAAGTAAGTTTGAAATAGCATCATCATGTATGGATGCTTGTGGGTCTGGCCCTGAGCCATCATGTATGAGCATTCCGTCACAAGTTTAGGATGTAAATAATCTTGATTCTTCTCAGTCCGATGATTCACTTCATGATTAGGATGAAGAAACCCTTCAATAGGTACTTCATCGAGTTTATGAAACCAAAATCGCAAAATTAAAAAATGAATTAAAAGAATGTCAAGCATATGTAGCCTTAAAAGATGAAGAAAATAAAACATTCAGGGTAGAATTACTAAATTGGGTTAATAGATGGAAGAATATGAACTTAAAGAAGAATCGATACAAGGAAGCAAATAACTCAACAATAAACACTAACCAGCACTTGATTGAGCAAGTAAATCGACAGAAGCTGACGATCATTAAGCTCAAAGCTAAAATTTCTGAACCAAGAAGAGTAATCATTTTACAAAAGAGAACATGATGTCATTTATCCTTTTGTTCTGCTGATTTATTTCTGTTTTTTGATAGGTAATAAATCTTTAATAAGAACACCTGCAAAATCATAGATTTTGTAGGCATGCTTTTAATTTGTTTTATTTTATTTTATTTTCTGTTAAGATGATTTTAAAGAGAAATTTTATTTTGTATGTTACAGGTGTACATGGTATCGTTATTCTATAAAGAATACAGGTTGTTTTTGTTCACAATTGGCATTTGTTGGTGCTTCTAGAAGGATTGATTGCTAAAGATGGCCACGTTACAAGTTAGTTCGTTTGAGCATGAGATAATACAGGCTAGTCATTTAATTGACGGTTTTATCTCATAGGATAAATGTTTATGCCAAATGTCTTTTAAAAGAAATTCGATACAGCTAAATAAGGATAGGATTCCTATTGTATTTATTATAGAATTTATTAAAAACTGAAAGGAGTTACTAGTTTGGTTATATAAACTAGTAAGTTCGGTGTAAAAGGGGTGGATGGAGTATCAGAAGAAAGACTTAATTGGAATATCATTTCAGTTCTAGTTTTATCTCTTACTGGAGTTTTTCCTTCGGAGAAGGAGTGTGACATAAGTTCTTCGACTGGTATCACTGTTCAGTACTATTTTTGAACACTTTTTATATATATTTCAATATATCATCTTCTAGTTATACTTTGGTATAGTTCTACTTTGTTATGATTGTATTCATTATCTGAGATAATACTCTGTTAACACAATATTACTGTTTGAATGAGTATGTTACTATATTTGATTGATCAATATTTTTATTGAAAATTAGAATCTTAGTAATATACATATTTAT
Organism: Pseudotsuga menziesii; assembly: GCA_001517045.1. Taxonomy (NCBI): domain Eukaryota; kingdom Viridiplantae; phylum Streptophyta; class Pinopsida; order Pinales; family Pinaceae; genus Pseudotsuga; species Pseudotsuga menziesii. The sequence goes on along the minus strand of LPNX011027312.1, from coordinate 219,831 downwards.
GTTTATTTTGATTTCATTTGTATTTTACAATGTTTTTATTATAAATATAATCTTTTATTCGAATATTTAGTATTGATTATTGATTTTTAATTAATAGAAGATTACAGAGAAGTTTAAAGTAGTTGTCTATTTTAATTTTTTGTTATTGTGATTATATAGCAGAGTGGTTTAATGTTAATGTTTTAAATATTTTCATTTAAATCATAATTATTTATTTATCTGTTTACTTGAAATATTAATTAATAATTAATCTAGTATTTAAGTTGCTCTCAGCTGAGATAGAATAATTAGTTAATTATAGTCTTAATATAGTTTATTTTAAACTTTAATTTATATTTAACAGTTGTTAAATAGGATTAGATTGATTTTGTAATATTTATAACAGTATTTGAATTAGAATATTTGAAGCAAAATCCTCAAAAAGTTAAAGAGTTTCATTAAGAAAGCATTTTAGGTCTTAGAAAATTAATTCTAGGGTTTATTTAAATAATAACTAGATTAGGATAAATTTTTACTGAATTTTAAATTCTCCTTAAGAGACAAATTTGGTTGGTAGCAGGACCATAACTTGCAAGGTTTTTCCATATTAAACACAACGAGGGCTGCTCTAAGCAAATTGTGTGGGATTAATCTCCTTAGGTGGCCTAGGTCAGAAAATCAGGCAAACAGGGTGTTACAAGAACACCAGTTGTATGCCAAGTTTAGTAAATGTGATTTTTACAAACCACAAATATAGTACTTGGCGCACATCATCTCCAAGGTAGGGATAGTTGTGGACCCATAAAAGATTAATTCCATAGAGGATTGGCCTACCCCTACTATTGTCACTGACATTAGGTCCTTTTGGGATTAGCTAGATATTATCAGAAGTTCATTTAGAACTTCTCGAGAATAGCTTGTCCCATGATCGCTTTGCAAAAGAAGGAAAATAAGTTCTTATGGAAAACCAAGTGCGAGGAAATTTTTCAAAAGCTCAAGCATCTTTTGATGACTGCACTGATACTATGAATTGCGGATCTCGATGGGGATTTCGTTGTTTGCATGGCTGAAAGCAAGGAAGGTATCAAAGGATTCCTCTTGCAGAACGATTACGTGATCTGTTATGAATCGCAAAAGTTAAAAGAACATGAGAAGAACTACCCCACACATGATCTTGAGTTAGCATCCATCATCCACGCCTTGAATATGTTGAGGCACTACCTCATGGGAAGGAAATTCCTTCTAAAGACAGACAATATGAGTATGAAGTATTTATTCTAGAAACCATATATGAATTCTAGGCAAGCCACATGGTTGGATTTCGTTAGTGAGTACCATTTCGAGCTAAAGCATATTAAGAGAAAACAGAACAATATTTTTGATTATTTGAGGCGATAAAATCATATGATATATGAGGTGACTTTAAGTTGAATTGATTCGTGTAACATCCCCGACCCTCCGACCGGGTAATAGGATGTTACTTCGTACCAACACAGAAAACTAGCCCCATGAACATGATCATAGATAATAAAAAAATACTGAAAAATAAAGCTTAAAACATAAAACATACTAAGATGCATAATCATTCATATACATAGCGGAAGCAAACCAACATTCATTTGTATATAATTAAGCATTTATCATGTCCAACATCATAATTCAACAATGTTAAACATGATTGCAAAATAGATTAGTCAAGAATACTTATCTTATGTGAACTGTCCCGCAACCAGCTACGTCACTGCAACGTTCCACCCAAGCATAGGCCGGCATGCTCTTTAGTCTCTCAGCAACGCTTCCAACACTAAGTCGGGCATGATTTCCCCAAGTAATAAGGAACTAGCAGGTTTACACATAGCCAAGGATAACAACACCACAAGGATACACAATTCAGCCAAGCCAACACAGTTGGGTTTATTAGGCGAACAATGGATCAGCCAAGCCAATAAGGTTAGGTTTATCAAGCCATCCAGGAGCTAGGAAAGGATAAATCCTAAGCTGGTGAGCTCAATGAAGAGCCAAGGACACCTACACCAGAACCATCCTGGCTTCTAAGACACCCACACACACCAAACACAAGGAAATAAATCATTTCTATGCAACGCAGTCCCTTAGACCCTGATCTCGCTTCCAGTGCTATTCAGGGGTTGTGGAGAAGAAAGCTAGCCCACTAGCTCTATCTGTGTGGTTCCCAAACAACCATTTTTATCAAGCACATCAGGCCCTCATTCACCACTCCAAAGTAGTACGAGGACAAAGCCACTACGTGTATGTAGTAAACCAGCTATTAAAGATTTAATAAGGGAAAAGCAACTCCCTGGATCATTCTTGGCCCTATCATGGCCAAAATGATCCCACAGCAGTGTAAAGTATCCAAAACACAAGGGAACCCAACCAACGATTGTCAGAAACAACAGCCAATGAACAACAAGAGAAAACCATAGCGACGACTCATGATGAAGCAATAGAACGTCAGATAGTCTAGATAGAGCAGCAACATTGGAAAACAATGGTGGAGAAAAAAAACAGGCTCTATGCATGAGCATGCAGATGAATAGATTCATAGACTAACAACTCCATGAGAAAAGGAAGAACCAACCCCCAATCAATGAATCACGGCTCCTTTTATCTCAGCGCTCATGAGCGAAAATGAACAGCCCAACTTCCTACGTGCGAGCAGGTGAACAGAGCGTCCCCTTCCTTCGGTTGGATGATCGGGAAGACCGACGATCTACAGGAAACAAAACGGTCGTGATGGATAGAATGTTGTCCTGGAAATAATGGGATTGTGGGTATAGTGGTTCTCCTACTAGTGTGAGGGTTATCCTGGTGGAGTGTGCGTGTGGGTAAGGAGTGACACTCCTGCCACACTCCATTGCCAACAATAACTGCCCCAACTAAACAACAAAACATTTAATGTGGTGGTTGGATGAGACAAGGGGAGGTGACACATGGATTCCCCCCCCCCCCCCCCTTATGCTTAGAAACTCATGACCTTTTCATTTTGGTTGTAGTGAACATAGCTAGTTTGAGTTATTTAATTAAAATGCATAGTTACATGATGCCATAAGTTAATATGTATGCCACATATCCCGATATAGCATCGGTAACAATTCTAATCACTGAAACATAATATAACCAATTCGATGGTGGGGATTTGGCCTTTAGCTCCACACCATGATTATTTACAATATATATATCATGTATATTTAATGCATCATGGTCAAAACTGGGGATGTTACATTCCCCTCCCCCTTCAATAGCACTTCCCTCAGTGCTTTATAAAATTGAACAAAATGCTACACTGGTATCGCCTCAGCATTCCACATATTTGAACAAAAATGGATGTGCCAATCACATGGCATCCTGTAGCTCCCACATGGCCTCTTCAGGTCCATAGTGCTCCCATTGCACCTTTACCTTCCCTATGGCTCGGTTTCAGAGCATTGTGACCTTCCAGTTGAGGATACGCATTGGATCAATTCAGAACTCTCCCTCGGGTTCCACCTGAATCACATCCCAATTTATCACATGGTTACGATTATGTACATATTTATTAAGCAAAGAAGCATGAAAAACATGATGAGCTCTAGTACTAGCAGGGAATGCAATTTTTTATGCAACAGGCCCTATCCTTTCAAGCACTTCAAATCGACCACAATATCTAGGTGACAACTTGGCACAACTTCCAAGTTTCAAGAAACTCTTCTTTTCCCTCACTCAGAGGTAAACATGATCCCCAACACTGAAATCCCTATTCAACCTATGCTTATCTGAATAGCTTTAGTGTCTGTCCTATGCTGCTTTAAAATTCTGTCTGATCTTTTCAACCTCTTGCTCCATTTCCTTAAGCAATTTTGGTCCAAGCACAATCCTTTTCACTGAATTATCCCAAGTCACTGGTGTCCTACACCTTCTTCCTTACAAAGCTTCATACGGACTCATCCCCAAGGATGCCTGTTGTCCATTGTTGTAAGCATACTCCACCAAGTGTAAGTAATCTTCCCACTTGTTTGGTTTGTCCATCACATACATGCGAAGCATATCTTCAAGCACCTGATTCACTCTTTCTATCTACCCATCTATCTGAGGATGATATGCAGTGCTGAATTTTAGCTTTGTACCCAAATCCACAAACAATCCCTTCCAGAAATTGGAAGTGAACTTGACATCTCTGTTAGAGACTACTGCCTTTGGCAATCCATGCAATTTGAAAATATCCTTCATGAATATCTTTGGAATATCACCAGTCTTATGCATAGACTTTACCGGTATAAAATGCGCTGCCCTTGTCAACTTGTCCACCACAACCATGATGGAATCATGTTGTCTCCAAGTCATTAACAATCCTTTAACAAAATCCATGGAAATAACCTCCCATTTCCATTCCAGAACTGGCAAAGGCTGCAACAAACCTGCTGGGTGTTGATGCTCAACCTTTACTTGTTGACATTTCATCCACCTTGAAATGTATTCAGCCATATCCTTTTTCATTCTTGGCCAAAAGTACTTCTTTCTAGCTATAGCAATTGTCTTTTGATATCCGGGGTGACCAAAATACGGAGCTTGATGGATTTCATCCATAACAACTCTCCTCAAATATGCTACATCCAGAATATAAATTATTCCTTTATAAATAAGAAGTCCATCTTCTTCCAATTTACATCCCTCATACCTCTTCTTAAGACTTTACTATTGCAATTTGTCTTTTACCTGCCCATACAATTCATCTCCAGCAACATGATTAACGATCTGTTGCCTCAAATATGATTGGCAAATACTACAATATGCCACATGCATTTCTTGTACCTTCCTGTTGAGTGCATCAACTAACTTATTCTCTTTCCCTTTTATGTGCTTGATTTAAAAGTTGAGCTCACATAAAAAATCCAGCCATCTTTCTTGCCTAGCATTTTGAGTAGGCTGATCAAATAAGTACTTCAAACCATAATGGTCTATTCTGAGCTCAAATCTTCTACCAATTAAGTAATGTCTCCACACCTTGAGAGCATGTACTATGGCTGGAAGCTCTAGATCATGAGTGGCATAGTTCTTCTCATGCTCCTTTAGCTTTCTTGACTTGTAATATATCACGTGGTTGTCCTAAATAAGGACTCCTCCAAGCCCTTGTCCACGTGCATTGGTACATACCACAAAATCTTTCTCTGGATCTGCAACTTTCAATACTGGTGCACTTGTGAGAATATTCTTCAACAACTGGATTCTTTCTTCACACTTTGAATTCCATTCGAACTTTGTCCCCTTCTTTTGCAAAGAAGTGATGGCATGTGCAACTTTGGAGAATCCCTCAATGAATCTCCTATAGTATCCTACAAGTCCCATAAAATATCTTACATTTGTCACATTTCTTGGGGTAGGCCAATTCATAATGGCTTCAATCTTCGCAGGGTCTACTGATATACCCTCTTCTGAGATAATGTGACCCAAATACTGAATTTTATCCTTGTAGAAGTCACACTTGCTTAGCTTTTCATACAGCTGATGTTCCCTGAGCAATTGCAATGTCAATATCAAATGATCTTCATGTTCTTCCTCATTCTTAGAATAAACAAGAATGTCATCAAGGAAAACAAGAACAAACCTATCCAAATACTTGCTGAAGACACTATTCATAAGGCACATAAATGTAGCTGGTGCATTGGTGAGACCAAATGGTACCACTACAAACTCATAGTGCCCATACCTTGTCCTGAAGGTTGTCTTATGAATTTCTTCGTCCTTGATTCTCACCTGATGGTAACCATACCTCAAGTAAATCTTGGAAAATACCTGTGCTCCTCTCATTTGATCAAAGAGGTTTTCAATCCTAGGGAAAGGATATTTATTCTTCACATTAACCTTGTTCAACTATCTGTAATCAATACATAACCTGAGTGTACCATGTTTCTTTTTCACAAATAGAACCAGTGCTCCCTAAGGAGACACACTCGTTCGGATATACTTCTTTTCCAACAACTCTTGCAGTTGCATTTTCAACTCTAGCATCTTTGGTGTACTCATCCTGTAGGGTGTCTTGGACACTGGTTCCACTCCTGACACGAGTTCAATGGTGAAATCAATGTCTCTCTTTGGAGGAAGCCCTGGAATCTCATGAAGAAACACATCCTTGAATTCCTATGGCATCTGACAATCCTCCAACCTAGGAGTTTCATCTCCTGTTGGTTCCAGAATATGAGCTGCATAATACTAGCAACCTTTCCTACAGAACTTCTTCAACTGCATTGCTGAAACTTACCTTACTGAAATTACCTTTGGAATACCTTCCACCACTACTGGGTTTCCTTCTTCATCCATGCATTCAAAAGTCTTGTTATAGCAGTCAAGCTTTACTTTGTGAGGTTCTAACCAATCCATTCTAATGAGAACATCATAGGAACCAAGCGGTAGAAAATTCAGATCTACCCAAGTGGTCATTCCATTCATGATCATATACATTTCTCTACTAATTCACCGAACTTTCTCTTAGTCCCAGTGGCTTGCTGAACTAACCAATATCTTCTATTCTTTACCTTCTTAAAAGCACAAATCTCCACTACCCTAGGAATGATATAGCTGTGAGTAGAACCAGGGTCAATCAAAATAGAAATAGATTGTTCAACAATCTTACCTGTAACTTCAACCACATTTGACTGGTGATCTTCCTAGCGGTCTGCTAGTGCTGCATAAATTCTAGGGATTTCCCTTTCTACTTGACCCATAGTTTCTTCTTCCTAAATGTTATAAGTTGGCCTTGCACTTTCATTCTCAAGTGGGCAATATCTGCGCAAGTGGGGTCCTTCACATTTCCAACATTTGAGTGGACCTTTATTCTAATGTGGCTCTTTAGGCTTTCCATCTGTCATTCCAACTGGATTACTCACAGCTTGGGATGGTTGCCTTTGCTGATTCCTAAATCTTGAAGGTTTGAAACCTTTCTTCCTTTGATCGAACTTCTCATTTTTCTTGTCCTTCCATGCCTTATGGTAATCATGTTTACCTTTGCTTTGATCATAGCAATAATTATCCTTCCTTATTGCTTCTTCAAGAGTTCTCGGTTCATAAAACTCAATTCTATCTTTGTAAGACTAAGGCAATCCACTCAGAAACCGACGGACCTTCACTTTTTCATCTCTGATGTACCGGACATATCTCAACAATTCCAAGAAATTCTTTGCATATTCATCCATGGTCTACTATCCCAATCTTAGCTCATGGAACTCCTTGATCTTGTCATCATAATACCTGTGAGAGAGGTATTTCTTCCTGAAATACTTCTTGAACTGTTTCCACTTCAGTTTCCTTTCACTGATCCTCTTTACTTGCTTGAAATGTTCCTAGCAAATGGATGCCCTTCCATTCAGATTGAATATGGAAACTCTTGCCTTCATGTTTCCTGAATAACCCTGCAATTGAAACTACTTCTTTATCCCAACAAGCCAAGCTTGAGCCTCTTGTCCAGTCTTTATCTCACCATCAAATGTAGGAGGTTTAGCTTTCCCAAATTCATCTCGAGAGTGATCCCTATGGTGCCTTCTTCTTTTCCTTTAATGAGAATATGAATTTGTATCTCCATTGGATTCTGTAGAGTCGGATGATCCACTGGAAGTCATTCTCCTCCTCCTAGTGCTGCTCTTACTGCCTTTAGGCCTTGGTGTACCTCGTCTAGAATCTATTTTTCTCTCCAATTCTGTCAAACTATGCAACATGTCAGCATTCAGCTAGTGCTATTCTTCCTGGACTTTAATCAAGCTTCTCATGGTGGCTGCAACCTCAGACGGTGTCTCCTGGAATCTTCTTCCATTAGACTCTATGTCATCATTTCCATTACAGGCATTTTCTCCCATGGCATCTCTCGCACGCTCGTAGTAATCCTGAGCATCATACCCATCATGGGTCCTCATGATTGAACCACCTCTTACTTTACCACACTGTTCTACCTAGAATACTGGTCTTGGAAGTCAACAATTGTGTTAGTAGGAAACGGTTAGATGCATGTCATCAATATAAATAAAAACTACTTACCTTGCTTAGCAGAAACATAATAATTACAGTTTTGCTTAAAACACAAAATCTTCTCTATCTCTTGTTCATCTCTATAACCACTGATAGTCTACTGAAACCCTATTGAAAGACATCTGAAAACTACTTGAAAAATCGCTGAGAAGTTCCTTCGAAAAACCCAAATCTCCTTTGGCCCAATCGAACCTCCTTCCAGCTATCTTTCTGATACTTCGGTGGTAAAAACACCTAGCTGACCGGTGGTCTACTCATTTATTTCTCTCCAGTGTGTTAGGTCCACAGTGATTTAACCCTTCGAGCTGTAATGGTGATGCCAAGGTCTACCTATTGGCGGTCTCCTGATCAGACACATTATTTATCTGGTGCGCAGTCCCTTGGGCAGTCGTAATGACGAAAAATGATCTCACTGCGGTTTCCATGGAAACCTATGAGCTATCAAACCTACTATCCATCAAGTGGATAGTTCTTTGGACTACCACAGCGGCGAATTTACAATCATTTGATTCCTTTCAATCAATGGCCTGATCCTTAATAATTTTTCTGATGACTTTATACTCAACCCAAATTTTCAAAATTTTCCTCTAATTGGGTCTCTTCCTTGCTAATTCTCGGGTGTTTCGGCGGGAAAACTGACTACACTCCCAATTTGCATTGAAAATGTCAACGAATACTCTTCAGGTCTTTTCCTTACTAACCTTTCAGTACTTTGGTGGCCGAAACCTCTAATGATTTCCGATCTGAAGCACAACTTAATCGGCATCAGTAGTTAGAACCTGTAACTATCGGAAGCTTAGTTCTCTAAACTTCCACAATGGCGGTGCGTGAACCACTAACTCCTTTCGATGTAGTCACCAAAATTTCACTGTATCAGCAACATGATCCTCCAGGCATCAACAATGCGATCAGCTAATCATTGTCGATCACCGACGATTTTATGACTCAGAAAATTTTTCCAAAATTTTTTCTTTAGTCTTCTTCTCTTTCACCACTTCATTTGCTCAACCATCTCCTATTATTTGCCAATCGTTGATAGTAAGAACATCAAAGGTTCCTTTTTCCAAGTGGAGCTGGTGTTTTAGTGGTCTTCGGTTGATCTCTGCCAAAACTGCAGCTCACCCATCCTCTATCCTCTACCGACGGCCAACGAACCTTAGCGAAATTGTGAAATTTTTTTGCCGGCTGTCCTCCTTCAGGTGGTCATCGGGCTAATTCTTCCGCTCTATTGGAAGAACTTCTCACTGAGTTCTCTGATGAGAAAATTTTTTTGGCACTTAGACAAATTTTGTGAATTTTCTTGTCATCACCCATTTATCCTGGTTTCTTCTGGGTAGTAGGAAACATGCCTCTGTTGACTATTTCTCATGGCCCTTTGAGGCCCAAATGCCACAACATAGGCTCAATAACTACATCTTCACCGCCCATTCAAGCCCATGCTACAACAAGAGCTTTGATACCATTTTTTAATGTCCTGGACCCTCTGACCGAGCAAGAGGACGCTACTTCGTAGCAACATACAGGAAACTAGCCCCATGAACATGATCATACATAAAAAAAATATTGAAATATAAAGCTTAAAACATAAAACATACTAAGATGCATAATTGTTCATATACATAGAGGAATAAAACCAACATTCATTCGTATATAATTCAGCATTTATCATGTCCAACATCATAATTCATCAACGTTAAACATGATTCCAAAACATATTAGTCAAGAATACTTATCTTATGTGAATTGTCCCACAACCAGCTACGTCGCTGCAACATTCCACCCAAGGATATGCTTGCATGCTCTTTAGTCTCTCAGTAACGCTACCACCCTCAAGTCGTGCATGATTTCCCCAAGGAATAAGGAACTAGAAGGCTTATGAATAGCCAAGGATAACAACACCACATGGATACACAGGTCATCCAAGCCAACAAAGTTGGGTTTATCACGCGAGCAACGGATCATCCAAGCCAACAAGGTTGGATTTATCAGGCCATCCAGGAGCTGGGAAAGGATAAATGCTAAGCTGGTGAGCTCATTGAAGAGCCAAGGATACCTACACCAGAACCATCCTGGATTCTAAGACACCCACACACACCCAACACAAGAAAATTAGTCCTTTCTCTACAACATAGTCCCTCAGACCTGGATCTCCCTTCTAGTGCTATTCAAGGGTTGTGGAGAAGAAATCCAACCCACTAGCTTTGTATGTGTGGTTCCGAAACCACCAGGTTTGTCAAGCACATCAGGTCCTCATTCACCACTCCAAAGCAGTTCAAGGAAAAATCCACTGTGTGTATGTAGCAAACTGGCTATTAAAGCTTTAACAGGGGAAAAGCATCTCCCTGGATCGTTCTTGGCCCTATCATGGCCAAAATTATCCCACAGCAGCCTACATCAGCCAAAACACAAAGGAAACCAACCAACAATTGTGAGAAACAATAGCCAATGAAAAGGAGGAGAAAACCACACCGACAGCTCATGATGAAGCAACAGAACGTCGCACAGTCCAAACACAGCAGTAAAATTGGAAAACAATGGTGGAGTAAAAACGCAGGCTCTATGCATGAGTAGGAGGATGAATAGATTTGCATACTAACAAATCCATGAGAAGAGGAAGAACCAACCAGCAATCAGTCAATCATGGTTCCTTTTATCTCAGCCCTCCTGAGGAAAAATAAATAGCCCAAATTCCTGTGCATGAGAGGGTGAATAGAGCGTCCCCTTCCTCGAGTTGGATCATCGGGAAGAACAACGATCCATAGGAAACAGAATGGTCCTGATGGAGAGAACGTGATCCTCAAATGAATGGGATCATGGGTGTAGTGGTTCTCTTTCTAGTGTGAGGGTCATCATGGTGGAGTGTGCGTGTGGGCAAGGAGTGACAGTCCTGCCACACTCCACTACCAGCAATAAATCCCCCAAGTAAACAACAAAACATTTAAGGTGGTGGTTGGATGAGACAAGTGGAGGTGACACATGGAATTTCCCCCCTTTCGGCTCAAGTTTTAACATTCCCCGCCCCCCTTATCCTTAGAAAATCATGCCCTTTTCAATTTGGTTGCAGTGAACATAGCTGGTTGAAGTTATTTAATTAAACTGCATAGTTACATGATGCCATAACTTAATATGTATGCCGCATATCCCGATATACCATTGGTAACAGTTCTAATCACTGAAAAATAACATAACCAAATCAATGGTGGGGCTTTGTCCTTTAGCTCCACACCATGATTATTTACAATATATATATATATCATGTATATTTAATGCATCGGGGTCAAAACCAAGGATGTTACAATTCATATTTACACTAGAGGATTAGAACGACCAGCATAGTTGACCCCTTCTATGTAGAAATCCTCAACAAATTCCAAGAAGACTTGTTGTTTCAACAACAAAAAGAGTACAAGGTAGACAAAACAGGACTGCTATGGTCCAAGGAGAGATTGTATGTTCCAAAAGGAGGGCACATTCAGTCTATCATCCTTCTGATATTTCATCAGACACCCTACTCGGGGCATCTAGGGTATCAAAAGATGATATGTGTCATTAAGAGACACTTTTTTTGGCCTAAGTTAAAGACCGAAATTGCACTGTTTATTGCGAAATGCCAGGAATGGAAACTGGTCAAAGCTGAGCATCAACATCCTTTGGGATTGTTGCATTCGTTACCCATTCCAGAATGGAAGTGGGAGGTCATCAGTATGGACTTTATCACCAATCTACGTAAGACTAAGAAACAAAATGAGTCTATCTTTGTAGTATTTGAAAAATTGTCAAAATTATCACACTTCATTCCAGTGAAGTTGACCTACAAGGTACTACACATTGCTGACATATTCTCGAAGGAGATATTTAGATTACAAGGGATACCCAAGGAAATCATCTCGAATCGAGATACTAAGTTTAGTGGAAACTTTTGGATATCCTTACTCTCGAAATTAGAGATGCAGTTGAAATTTAGCATTGCTTATCACCCACAGATAGACGAGCAATGAGAAAGTGGAAACTAGATTGTCGAGGACATGCTTAGAATGTATGTCATGAACAACCCCACCAAGTGGGAATATTACCTTCATCTTGCAGAGTTTGCATATAACAATGAATACCAAACTTCTGCCAAGATGAGTCCATTTGAGGTACTCTATGGGCAGAAGTGTAGAACATTGGTTACTTGGGATATCATAGTGGATCGGCTCATGTTAGGGCCTAACATGTTGAAGGAATTGGAATAGTTGGTTACCAACGTTTAGGGGAACCTTAAAGAAGCACAAGACAGACAAAAAACCTACACAGATAAGGAAAGGAAAGATAAATATTATCAAATAGGCAACCATGTCTACTTGCAAGTAAAAGAAAAATGGAGCTTGTTGAGCTTGGGAAGGTGTGGTAAGTTAGCAACTAGGTTTTGTGGAGCCTTTGAAATACTAGCCAAGAAAGGGACAATGGCATATGAACTAGAGTTATCCACTCACATAAGAGTTCATAATATTTTCCATGCATCTTTATTAAAGAAAGATGTTTATGATACTAAACATGTGATTGATTGGTCCTTATTACAAGTGGAACCTGAAGGGGATTTTTCCCCTGAACCTCTTCATATATTGAACAATATAGAGATGTAGCTCAGGAAGCACACCATAGTCTAGTTGAAAGTGCAATGGAAGCACTTCAAAGGTGATGAGGCTACTTGGGAGAATTAAGCCACCATGAGAAAGGCTTACCCCACATTATTTAATGATTTCATTTTGAGTCCCTAGAACACGAGGGACAATTTGTTTCTAAGTATAGAGGGTTGTAATATCCTAAATTTCTGAGCTAACACTTATGGGAATGAGCCCCATTCATTATGATGTTACCTTGATGTTTTATTTTCATATACTAGGTCAAAGACCCCACTACACATAAACATGATGATTTGTTTGATATATTGTGCGTAATCCAATTGCATATGATATATATATGTTTTCTTGTGTTCAGCGTAGACCTTGAAACACATGGATAATGAGATGTTTTGTGTTGAGCAACGAGCTCTAGAGCACATGGGTAAATTGATGTTTTGTGTTGAGAAAGAAGCTCTCGATCACATTGTAATGTCCCGGTTTTGACCCCGTTGCATTATATGTATATGATGTATATATTGTAAATGATAATGGTGAGGAGCTAAAGGCCAAGGCCCCACCATTGATCGGTTATGCTATGTTTTGGGTTTAATTTCGTCGCCGATTGAATATCGGGGCATGAGCCATGTATTGTATTGGTCATTATGTAAATATGCATCTATAATTAATTAAAATGAACACAACCAGCTACGGTCGCGGCAACTAAATCGAATGGGGCATGATTTTCCCAAGGATAAGGAGGTAAGGATGTGGGGGAAATTTGTTAAACTTTGGCCAAAAGGAGAAAAACCCATGTGTCATTTTCTTTTGTTTTATTCCCAACCACCTGCAATTAATAATTTTTGCTGTTAGTTGAGGAAATTATCGATTTTGGGAGTGGGGTGGCAGGACTGTCAGTCCTCTCCCTCACGCACACTCCACCCCAGCAATTGGCTTCAGAATGGGAGGAAAACCTTCACGGACTCTTCACTCATGCAGACTTTCTTCCTTCCTCACCACGAGTTGCAAAAACGCTCAGGACTTGCAATTCGCATCCTCCCCATTGTCGTTCATCCTCACGCATAGGTTCTTGGCGTTTTTGGCTTCACGCAGACATTTCCTTGGCTCCACGAGTTTGTTGAACACCCACGAACAACACATTCACGTCCCTCCTGTTGCTGTGTGCATCCACGGACAAAAACAGATTTGTTTTCCCTCACGCAAGGCCTCCATTGTCGGTTATTTTCCTTGCTGGGTCGGATTGTTTACCCACGCACATGTATTCTTCTATTTGGGGCATACATAGTGAGCTGAGAGCTATGCTCTTACATCCACGACTGACTGTGAAGGGCCATTCACGTTTTTGGATGTCTCACAGATTAATTGGGTCATTTTTCCCTGCTGTAAGTTGTGTTCACTGATAGATTCGGGGCTGTAGTTTTCCCCAGGTTGTGAATGTAATTATTGTTACGTTTGGGGGGCGTTGTAAATTTGAGTGAGAGTCATTTTGGCCATGATAGGGCCAAGAATGACTCAGGAATTCGTTTTCCCTGTTTAAGCTGTGAAAGTTAAATTAATTGCCGGAGTGCAATGGTTGGTCTTCGGACTGTGTTGGGAGCAAGGATGTTGGCTTAGTTTTGCTTGATAAACCTGGTGGCTGGAACCACACAGACAGAGCTAGAGGGCTGGTCTTCTTCTCCATCACCCCTGAATAGCACTGGAAGGGAATGCAGGGCCTGAGGGACTGTGTAGCAGAGAAGGGACTGATTCCTTGTGTTGGGTGTGGATGGGTGTCTTAAAGGTCAGGCTAGTTCTGGTGTAGGTGTCCTTGTCTTTGTAATGAGCTCACCAGCTTAGCAATCTGCCTTCTCCAACTCCTTAATGGCCTAATAAACCCAACTCTGTTGGCTTGGCTGTGTGTTTTGTACACCCTTGGCTATGCGTAAGCCTGCTAGTTCCCTTATTCCTTAGAGAATCATGCCCAGCTTGGGGGTGGCAGCATTGCTGAGAGCTTAAGGAGCACGCTGGCCTATGGTTGGGTGGAACGTTGCAGCGACGTAGCTGGTTGCGGAGCAAATTCATCTTAAGATAAGTGGTCTTGTACATTTTACCTCTGCAATTCTATATTTGCTGTTAATAAAAATGAAATGAACATGTTGAATGAATGCATGTATAAATGCTGTTATTTTCCACTGTGTATGATGATTAAAATGCATCTGTGCATGATAATTTCTTGTATGTGCATAATTAAGTTCAATGCCTACATTTAAGCATTTTGTTTCCAGCAATTTTTAAGCCTATACATGTTCATGGGCGGTTAGCCCGGTCTGATAAAGCTTGGAGTCGCGTCCTCTTTGCCGGCGGAAGTCATGGGGACATGAAAAAATGGTATTAGAGCTCTAAGTTGCAGCAATGGGCCTCTATGAGCCAAGGAGGAACAACTGACAGAGGTTGTATCCCATTCTGCCCAGCAGAAGACATAATATGAATGACTGTAAAATTTCAAAAATTTGTTTAAGTGTGAACAGTCGGAAGAACTGGGGAAGTTCCCATCTGCTGTTGTGGAAGGTTTCATGAAGTTCCTGTCCGCCGTTGTGGAAGGTTTTGTGAAGTTCCCATCCATAGTTGCAGACGAACTGGTGAAGTTCTCCATCCGCCGTTGCGGACGGCGAAGCAATTTCGCGTCCGATGTGAGAGTCATCCGATTGCCGACGAAGAAGAAATTTTGGAAATTTGAAAATTTGTCTAAGTGTTGGAGAAATCGGAAGGGAGAGTTCTCCAACGTCTGACGTTATGATAATCCACCGACGTCTGACTGTCAAGTGGCTCTAAGTGCAAAATCGAAAGAGATGGTGAAGTGGGCGTTCGCCGTTGCGGACGAATTGGAGAAGTTTTCTGTCCGCCGTTGCAGAAGCCAAATCCATTAAGACTCCCAATGTCAGAGTCAGCCGACGCCTGACGTTTATATTTCCCCAAGCAAAGAGCGGACGTCGGAAGGTTTGGAGCTTCCAGGGAGCTGATTCGGTGGAAGGAAGAATGGAATGGGAAGCCGATTCAGCGGAAGAAGAGAATGGAAGAGGAGCCACCATTGCGAAAGGATTGGAGCTTCCGAGAGCCGCTGTTGCGGATTCCTAAATGGCTAAACCACCCGATACGAAAGGCTTCCGACAGCCGATCCGAAATTCAGCCGACAGCCGATTCTGCACAGCGAAAATTTGCATTTTCAGTGGGATGTTTCCAGCAGAATTTAACTATTTTCTAGTGGGATTTTTGAGCTGTTTTACAGTGAAATTTCAGGGTTGAGAATGAGAAAATTGGCAGCAATCTAATCCGCCAGATTGCATGAAAACAATGATTTACCAAAAAAAAAAAACGAGGGCGCTTCCCTCGACCCCCCTTGACCCCCGTCGTCCCCTTCAGACAACCATTCCTTGAGGAAGAAAACTCTATGTTGAGAAAATTTGTTATTTTATGAATATTCCAGGAGAAGGTAAGTAATGTTGATTTGTATCAATGTATGCATCTAACAATTGTGTTGTTATTAACACGTCTGCAGAGTCATAGTCACCTTCCAGGGCAGTATTCCAAGTAAGTGCGGTTTGGTAAGTAAGTTGCGGTTCAGTCATGAGAACCCACGATGGGTATGATGCTCGGGATTCTGATGAGCATGCCCGAGATTCCATGGGAGAAAATGTCCGTAATACGAATGATGACATTGAGTCAAATGGAAGGAGATTCCAAGAGACCCCATCAGATGTTGCAGCTACTATGAGAATCTTAATTAAAGCCCAGGAAGAGCAGCATCAGTTGAATGCTGCTATGTTGCGGAGCTTGACAGACTTGCAGAGAAAGATAGACTCTGGACGAGGTGCAGCAAGACCAGAAGGCAGTAAGAGCAGTACTAGGAGAAGGAGAAGGACTTCTAGTGGGTCATCTGATTTTGAAGAATCTAGCGGAGATTCAAGTTCACCGTCTCATAAAGGAAAAAGAAAGAGACACCATAGGGATCGCTCTCGGGATGAATTTAAGAAAGCTAAACCTCCTACGTTTGATGGTGAGATAAAGACTGGACAAGAGGCTGAAGCTTGGATTCTTGATATTAAAAAGTACTTTCAAGTGCATGATTATTCAGGAAACATGTAGGCAAGAGTTTCCATATTCAATCTGAATGGAAGAGCATCCATTTGGTGGGAACACTTCAAGCAAGTAAAGAGGATCAGTGAAAGGAGACTGAAGTGGAAATAGTTCAAGAAGTATTTCAAGCAGAAATACCTATCCGACAGGTATTATGATGACAAGATTAAGGAGTTCCATGAGCTGAGATTGGGACAACAAACCATGGAAGAATATGCTAATAAGTTTTTGGAGCTGTTGAGGTATGTCCGATACATCAGAGATGAAAAAGTGAAGGTCCAGCATTTTCTAAGTGGATTACCTCAGTCTTACAAAGATCGAATTGAGTTTTATGAACCTAGAACTCTTGAAGAAGCAATAAGGAAGGCTAAGTATTGCTATGAGTAAAGCAAAGGTAAACCGAATTACCATAAGGCATGGAAGGACAAGAAGAATGAGAAGTTCGACCAAAGAAAGAAAGGTTTCAAACCTTCTAGCTTCAGGAATCAGCAGAAGCAGCCATCTCAAGCTGCAAGTAAACCAGTTGGAATGATAGGAGAAAAGCCTAAGGATCCACCACAGAACAGAGGGCCACTTCAATGTTGGAAATGTGGAGGACCCCACATGTACAGGAATTGCCCACTTGAGAATGAGAGTGCAAGGCCAGCTTATAATGTGCAAGAAGCAGAAATAGTGGGTCAAGTAGCAAGGGCAGTTCCTAGGATTTATGCAGCACTAGAGGACCGTCAAGTGAATCATCAGTCAGCTGTAGTTGAAGTAGCAGGTAAGATTGCTGAGCAATCTGTTTCTATTTTTATTGACCATGGTTCTACTCACAGTTACATTACTCCTAGAGTAGTGGAGATTTGTGCTTTTAAGAAAATAAAGCATAGGAAATCTTGGTTAGTTCAGCTAGCCACTGGAACTAAGAGAAAGGTCAGTGAAGTGGTAGAGAAGTGTCCCTTAGTTATGAATGGATTGGTCACTTGTGTAGATATGAATGTTCTACCCCTTGGTT
>LPNX011027312.1:160173-201264 GCA_001517045.1 Pseudotsuga menziesii | reverse complement strand
TTTAGGACAAGGTATGGGCATTATGAGTTTGTAGTGGTACCATTTGGCCTCACAAATGCACCAGCTACATTTATGTGCCTCATGAATAGTGTCTTCAGCAAGTATTTGGACAAGTTTGTTCTTGTTTTCCTTGATGACATTCTTTTTTATTCTAAGAATGAGGTGGACCATGAAGAGCATTTGAGATTGACATTGCAAGTGCTCAGGGAGCATCAGTTGTATGCAAAACTGAGCAAGTGTGACTTCTATAGAGATAGAATTCAGTATTTGGGTCACATTATCTCAAAGGAGGGTATATCTGTGGACCCTGAAAAGATTGAAGCCATCATGAATTGGCCTACTCCAAGAAATGTGACAGATATAAGATCTTTCATGGGACTTGCAGGATACTATAGGAGATTCATTGAGGGATTCTCTAAAGTTTCACATGCTATCACTTCTTTGCAAAAGAAGGGGATGAAGTTCGAATGGACATCAAGGTGTGAAGAAAGCTTCAGCGGTTGAAGAACCTTCTCACCAGTGCACCAATATTGAAAGTTGCAGATCTAGAGAAAGATTTTGTGGTATGTACCGATGCATGTGGACAAGGGTTTGGAGGAGTCCTTATGCAAGACAACCACGTGATATGTTATGAGTTGAGAAAGCTGAAGGAGCATGAGAAGAACTATGCCACTCATGATCTAGAGCTTGCAGCCATAGTACATGCTCTCAAGATGTGGAGACATTACTTGATGGGTAGAATATTTGAGCTCAGAACAGACCATTGTGGTTTAAAGTATTTGTTCGATCGGCCTACTTTGAATGCTAGGTAAGCAAGATGGCTAGAATTTTTATGTGAGTTTGATTTTGAGATCAAGCACATAAAAGGAAAGGAGAATAAGGTAGCTGATGCGCTCACCAGAAAAATGCAGGAAATGCATGTGGCATCTCTTAGTATTTGCCAATCAGATTTGAGGCAACAAATTGCTAATCATGTTGCCGGAGATGAATTGTATGAGCAAGTGAAAGACAAATTGCAGCAGCAAAGTCTTGGGAAGGAGTGTGAGGGATATAAATTGGAAGAGGATGGACTTCTCACTTATAAAGGTAGAATTTATATTCCAGGTGTAGCAGATTTGAGGAGAGTTGTTATGGATGAAATCCATCAAGCTCCGTATTCTGGTCACCCAGGATATCAGAAGACGATTGCTACATCTAGAAAGCAGTACTTCTAGCCAGGAATGAAAAAGGATATGGCTGAGTACATTTCAAGGTGTATGAAATGTCAGCAGGTAAAGGTTGAGCATCAACATCCAGCAGGTTTGTTGCAGCCTTTGCCAGTTCTTGAATGGAAATGGGAAATTATTTCCATGGATTTTATTACAGGATTGCCAATGACTTGGAGACAACATGATTCTATCATGGTTGTGGTAGACAAGTTGACTAAGGAAGCACATTTTATACCAGTTAAGTCTACGTATGAGGCTGGTGACATTACAAAGATCTTCATGAAGGAGATATTCAAATTACATGGATTGCCGAAGGCAATAGTATCTGACAGGGATGTCAAGTTTACTTCCAACTTTTGGAAGGGGTTGTTTGCAGATTTGGGTACAAAGCTAAACTTCAGTACTGCATACCATCCTCAGACAGATGGTGAGACCGAGAGAGTTAATCAGGTGCTTGAAGATATGCTTCGCATGTACGTGATGGACAAACCAACCAAGTGGGAAGATTACTTACACTTGGTAGAGTTTGCTTACAACAATGGACATCAAGCATCCTTGGGGATGAGTCCGTATGAAGCTTTGTATGGGAGAAGGTGTAGGACGCCAGTGACTTGGGATAATCCAGTGAACAGGATTGTACTTGGACCAGAATTGCTCAAGGAAATGGAGCAAGAGGTCGTAAAGATCAGGTAGAAGCTGAAGGCAGCACAGGACAGGCAGAAAAGCCATGTAGATAAGCATAGGGTGGACAGGGAGTTCAGTATTGGGGATCATGTTTACCTCAAAGTGACAGCAAGGAAGAGTTCCTTGAAGCTTGGGAGTTGTGCCAAGTTGTCGCCAAGATATTGTAGGCCGTTTGAAGTGCTCGAAAGAATAGGGCCAGCTGCATATAGACTTGCATTGCCTGCTAGCACTAGAGCTCATAATGTTTTTCATTTTTCTTTGCTTAAGAGATATGTACATGATCCTAACCATGTGATAAATTGGGATGTGATTCAGGTGGAACTCGAGGGAGAGTTCCGAATCGAGCCAATGCGCATCCTCGACAGGAAGGTCACAATGCTCCGGAACCGAGCCATAGGGCAGGTAAAGGTGCAATGGGAGCACTACGGGTCTGAAGAGGCTACATGGGAGCTGGAGGATGCCATGCGGTTGGAACATCCATTTTTGTTCAATTTTGTGGAACACTGAGGCGATGCCAGTGTAGCATTTTGCTCAATTTTGTAAAGCACTGAGGACAGTGCTAATTGAAGGGGGAGGGTAATGTAATGTCCCGGTTTTGACCCCGTTGCATTAGATGTATATGATGCATATATTGTAAATGATCATGGTGAGGAGCTAAAGGCCAAGGCCCCACCATTGATCGGTTATGCTATGTTTTGGGTTTAATTTCATCGCCGATTGAATATCGGGGCATGCGGCATGTATTGTATTGTTCATCATGTAAATATGCATCTATAATTAATCAAAATGAACACAACCAGCTACGGTCACGGCAACTAAATCGAATGGGGCATGATTTTCCCAAGGATAAGGAGGTAAGGATGTGGGGGAAATTTGTTAAACTTTGGCCAAAAGGAGAAAAACCCATGTGTCATTTTCTTTTTTTTTATTCCCAACCACCTGCAATTAATAATTTCTGTTGTTACTTGAGGAAATTATTGATTATGGGAGTGGGGTGGCAGGACTGTCAATCCTCTCCCTCACGCACACTCCACCCCAGCAGTTGGCTTCAGAATCGGAGGAAAACCTTCACGCACTCTTCACTCACGTAGACTTTCTTCCTTCCTCACCACGAGTTGCAAAAATGCTCAGGACTTCCAATTTGCGTCCTCCCCATTGCCGTTCATCCTCACGCATAGATTCTTGGCGTTTTTAGCTTCACGTAGACATTTCCTTGGCTCCACGATTTTGCTGAACACCCACGAACCGCAAATTCGTGTCCTTCCTATTGCTGTGTGCATCCACAGACAAAAACGGATTTGTTTTCCCTCACTCAGGGCCTCCATTATCGGTTATTTTCCTTGCTGGGTCAGATTGTTTACCCACGCACAGGTATTCTTCTGTTTGGGGCACAAATAGTGAGGTGAGAGTTGTGCTCTTGCATCCACGACTGACTGTGAAGGGCCATTCACATTTTTGGCTGTCTCACAGATTAATTGGGTCGTTTTTCCCTGCTGTAAGTTGTGTTCACTGATAGATTTGGGGCTGTAGTTTTCCCCAGGTTGTGAATGTAATTACTGTTACGTTTGGGGGCCGTTGTAAATTCGAGTGAGAGTCATTTTGGCCACGATAGGGCCAAGAATGACTCAGGAATTCGTTTTCCCTGTTTAAGCTGTGAAAGTTAAATTAATTGCCGGAGTGCAATGGTTGGTCTTCGGACTGTGTTGGGAGCAAGGATGTTGGCTTAGTTTTGCTTGATAAAACTGGTGGCTGGAACCACACAGACAGAGCTAGAGGGCTGGTCTTCTTCTCCATCACCCCTGAATAGCACTGGAAGGGAATGCAGGGCCTGAGGGACTATGTAGTAGAGAAGGGACTGATTCCTTGTGTTGGGTGTGGATGGGTGTCTTAGAGGTCAGGATAGTTCTGGTGTAGGTGTCCTTGGCTCTGTAATGAGCTCATCGGCTTAGAAATCTGCCTTCTCCAACTCCTTAATGGCCTGATAAACCTAACTCTATTGGCTTGGCTGTGTGTTTTGTACACCCTTGGCTATGCGTAAGCCTGCTAGTTGCCTTATTCCTTGGAGAATGATGCCCAGCTCGGGGGTGGCAGCGTTACTGAGAGCTTAAGGAGCACGCTGGCCTATGGTTGGGTGGAACGTTGCAGCGACGTAGCTGGTTGCGAAGCAAATTCATCTTAAGATAAGTGGTCTTGTACATTTTACCTCTGCAATTCTATATTTGCTTTTAAAAAAAATGAAATGAACATGTTGAATGAATGCATGTATAAATGCTGTTATTTTCCACTGTGTATGATGATTAAAATGCATTTGTGCATGATAATTTCTTGTATGTGCATAATTAAGTTCAATGCCTACGTTTAAGCATTTTGTTTCCAGCAATTTTTAAGCCTATACATGTTCATGGGCGGTTAGCCCGGTCTGATAAATCTTGGAGTCGCGTCCTCTTTGCCGGCGGAAGGCATGGGGACGTGACACACATGAGTACTTATATTTTTGTTCAGTGAGAAGCTCTGGGGCATGTAGCAGGGATTTCTCCTTACTGCAAGGGCAAGAATGGCTCCCTTTTGTCTATAGGATAGAAGGGTAGGTTCTTGCATGGTTAAATACAGTAAAAATGGACAAAAATGAAATAAATAACAGAAAGAAGAGAAATATAGAAAACCCATCTACAAACAAAGGTTAGGGTTCTTCTTCCAATAACCTGCAAACAATCATTACGCTACAGTAAACCAAAATACCTTCAAAACAAGTTAGTAAATAAACCTGTAAATGAAATCATGGGTTAGAAAACAAAGAAACTACTAAGAAAATAAACAAAAGAAGAAAACACAGGTATACCTTCTCTTTTGGTGGAAATGGGCCACCATGCCCTGGCTTGAAGAAGCAACTGTCTTGGATGGGGGAGCTATGGCTCAATGGAGATGGAGGAGAGGGAGTGTGGGTGGCTTGAGAGACAAAGGGTCTTAAGGCATACATGGGCAACATAACAGTATGCAAGGGAGAAGTGTTTTGATAGTGACCCCCCACCCTCCTTTTGTAGCTTTTTTTGGGGGTTTATAGGGTTTTAAGCCCCTGGTCAGAGCTTTAGCTACTTTTTTGGGCTTTTAGCCCCTTCTGCCCTAACTTTAGCTCCTTTTAGGGTTTTAGCCCCTTCTGGGGGTCTTTAGCTCCTAGGAGAGTATTTTAGACTCCTTTTGGGGGGTTTTAAGCCCTTTTGTTCATCCTTAAGCTATTTTGAGGGTGTGGGGGACTAATGGAGTGATTTGAGGGTCATGAGGTGGTGTCCTTGGGTTTTGTAGGCCATGGAGAGCTGAGTGGGGAATTTTTTGGGTTAACAAGGCACATGAGTTATTAGACAATTTTGTTGAGCAAGAAGCTATGGAACAAATGAAAAGATAAATTGAAAGTGTTGGGAATACTCCTTGGAGCCTTCCATGTTGATGTTGAGCATAATCTTTGAAACATCAGATCCTTAGCCATTGTATCCCTAGGTGTATCCTACAAGTACATCCTAGCATTATTATTGAGCGAGGAGCTCTGGAATTGCACTAAGTTTGTAGTTCCCTATTTTTAGTATTGAGTATGGGGTCTAGATAAGCATTAGGAGTTACTGAAAAGAATTAATTATGTCGAGTGAAAACAACTCGAAAAAAATATTGATCCCATTTGACTTATTTATAAGTGATTAAATGAAATTTTGAATTTGTGTATCTCATCAAGTACTAAAGATATACCATGTTATACAGGAGAATCCAACATGCAAGGATGTTTAGAGTGTCCTAGCCTAGTAGACCTAACCACCTACCTGATGACATTAATGAAGAAAGTGTTATAAGTTCAGGGATCATAATATATGATACCCCAAGACAAATATTAACAAATAATATATTATTATATATTTTATTCATTGTATGTATAAAGAGTAAGCATAGTAATAATATTAATAATGTAAGAAACAAAGAAAAGGTCCATCTATTATTATTATTACTAAAATAAAATTAAATATTATAATACCTACAAAATTCCAATTAGGAACTAGTTAAAAGTTTTGATGTTAAAATATTAAAATTACATAAATTAAATAAAAAGGGTTAAATCAAGAAATAAAATGATTCTTCATTTAAATTCCCCTTTGATTGAAAAGTCTCTTACTAAATTCCCAAGCCAAGGAGAGGATTGGAGATCTCTTCCATCTTTTTGGAGTCATTTTTTTTCCTGATTATTCTCAAGAGAGTTCTTGGAGAACATTTTTCTAAGAGGAAAAAGGAGAACTGATCGAGACATGATATACCAGTTAGGGAAGCCTTACCTTAGGACCTCTAAGCTACTTGCATGTTGGAACCGGCTCGGGGCGATGTGGATTGAAACCAGGAATGGTTCCAGGTCATGGTTGGGTGGAACGTGGTAGTTCCCAAGTGATTCGGTCCTCTATACAGAGGTCAGATCTTCCTATGAATTGTTAATGTTGGATAATTGAGTGTGTAGGTTGTTGCCATTTGAATAGCTTCACCTTTCAGGTATGAGGTTCTTGACTTCCTATTTCATTATCTAGTATAATTTCTGGTTATAATATCCAGTTGTTCATGTTATATTTCCAAAGATATGTTTACAATTGTTTTCATGCTGAAATATTTAGGGGTTTACATGTTATTTAAAAAGTTTATGTCTATAAATTATTTCCTATTTAAGAAATATTTAGGATTTAATTCTGCTATACTTAGTTTAGCATTTATTTACAACTTAAACCTTGTTTTTCTATAAACTAGGAAATTACTCTAACAATACCTATATGTTTATTTACCTATGAACTCTACTTGAAGATTCCATATTTCCAAGAGAAGTATCATTAGGAATAAAAGACTATTTCAATTTAAGCTATAAACAAAACATAAATATAAAAGACAGGTAACTAATATAGTAAACAAAACCTAATAGATAAATCATTTACATTATATCAAGCATAAACAGAAGGTATTATAAATGAAGCAATATTATAAACATAGTAATCTATGCTTACGTGTTGATATAATTGTAACTTCAGAATGTATTCACTTGTATTTCTTATGTATTGTAACCCAATGTTTATTTCGGGTTGTGTCTGTAATGTAATTGAGTCATTTCATGCCCCTATGTTCCTGTCGAGAGTTTCTATAATGTAAACAAGTCATGTCAAGTCAATGTGGGTAACCCTCCTATTTTTCAAGGGTTAAAGTCCCTGCAGCTTAGGGGCACTAGGGTTGTTAGACTCACGTAGTGAAGTCATCCCTAGTAGGGTTTAGTCAAGTCATGAATTAGTATAAATAGAGAGTTATCCTCTCTATTTATCATACACTGATCCACACTCAGTTGTAGTGCATATCTTAAGAAGAAGAAGACACTGGGGCTAGGAAGAAATAATGTTACTGATGTCGAGAGATCATCTTACTGTTTTGGGTTTTACTTTTGGTGTTGATTCTATCTCAAAGGAAGTTGTGGGGTTTTCTCCATTTATGGTTTCCCCAAGGAAAAACACTGTGTTCATTGTCTCTTGTGTTTGATTAATGTGATTGTTATTCTCTCAGTTAAAGATCCTAATATAATGCTAGCTTAATGTTAAAAATATAACATGGTATCAGAGCTGACCTGAGAAGAAGACACTATACAGTTGCGAGAACTAGGGATTCCTACTGTGTGGATATTTCTCCATATATTTTTAGAAAAAGAAGGTTGGAACAACTCTCCTCCCTAGGGCACATATTTCTGTCGAAGCAGAATCCAATTTTGAGGTTTTTCAGTTTTGGACCCGACACTACTGTCAGAAATTAGGGCTTTTCAAAGAAGTGGAATTTTTCATTGAGCCTAGGACTGGATTGATCTCCTCCCCAAAATCAAATTTTAGAGATCAAGATCAAAGAATTTGGTTGCACAGAACTATGGAAAATCAAAACCCTAATCTACTCCTAAACCAACACTGCAGAATTTTAGCTCCAAATCCAGATTTGACATTTTGACATGGTAACATCTAAATCTTTTGTATTTCCATTTGAGGTTCTAATTTAAGATGTCTCCTCATACCAATATTGATGAAAATATTGAGGTATTTTATAACCTCTGAGCCTGGAAGTATATGATCTCCTTGGTTCTGGAAGAAAATGAGTTGGACTCCTACATCCATGAGGAGGTTCCAGTTCTAGAAGGAGATGAGGCTAAGGCCTTACATAAGAAGAATTTGGCTATGGAAAAGAGGATTATTGCTGATTCAATCAAGGATCACCTCATACCACAAGTGTCCTCCCTCAACACACCTAAAGCTATGTTTGATTCCCTAACCAAATTGTTTGAAGGGAGTAACATAAACCGGAAGATGACTCTAAGGAACCAGTTGAAGAATGTAAAGATCCATAATGAGGATACCATCTAGTCATACTTCACAAGCGTATACTAGATCAAAGAACAACTTGAAGTAGTAGATGAAGAAGTGGAGAATGTAGAAATTGTGATGACAACCTTGAATGGTCTCCCTAGGTCATGGGATTCTTTCATCCAAGGAGTCTGTGCTAGGAAGAAGTTAGTCAAGTTTAGTAGACCATGGGAAGAATGTTCACAAGAAGAACCTCAAATAGAAGCTCGAGAAGAAAATATGGGAAGTGAAGATCAATCTCTCACGGTACACTCCAAGAAAGGAAGAAGGGAAAATTATCATCACCAAGTTAAGCATTCTTATCAGAAAAATAATGTTGTAAGAAGGGATCCATCCAAAATCAGATGTTATACATGTGATGAAATAGGACACT
Organism: Pseudotsuga menziesii; assembly: GCA_001517045.1. NCBI lineage: Eukaryota > Viridiplantae > Streptophyta > Pinopsida > Pinales > Pinaceae > Pseudotsuga > Pseudotsuga menziesii. Next base: position 192,598 of record LPNX011027312.1, on the reverse strand, counting down.
TTGCTATCAATTGTCCCATGAATAATAATGGATCCAAGAAGAAGAATAAATCCAAAAGAATACATCATGCTTACACTGCTGAGAATGACGATCCTCCCAGAAAGAGAGTAAAACAAGAAAGTGAAGACTCTTCAAGTGAGGAAGAATATGTTCTGATCTCTGCTCTCACAGCAACTGTCACTCATGGAAGCACATATTGGCTTATTGATAGTGGGGCTTCCAAACACATGACAAGATTCAAGGAATCCTTTGAGAAACTATCTGAACATAATTCACCCTATAAGGTGAAACTTGGGGATGACTAGCAAAACATGAAGGGGTATGTAAAGGATGTGTGAAAGGAAATACTACAAAGAGGACAAGTAGCGAGAGCAAGGAAAAAGGAATCTTGGAAATCAACCACTCCGATGTATGTAGACCAATGTCATCAAGTTCACTAAGTGGGTATGTCTACTATGTCTCTTTTAGTGATGAATTTTCTAGGAACACATGGATTTACTTCATGAAGAACAAAGATGAAGTTTTCAGCAAGTTTAAGGAATTCAAATTCTTGATTGAGAACCACACAGAAAAGAAGATCAAGACCTTTCTATCAGATAATGACAGAGAATTCACATCAAATGAATTCAAATACTTATGCAAAGAATCAGGGATTAAGATGAAATTGTCCACTCCATATAATCCAAAACATAATGGGGTTGCATAAAGTAAGAATATAACTATCACGGAAGCTGGAAGAGAAATGCTTCATGATCAAGATCTTCCCATGCACCTATAGGAAGAACCTTCGAGAAGAACGGTGTATGTACATAACCGTAGTCTACAGGGAGTACTCAAGAACAAGACACATGCAGAAGTATTTTCCAGCAAGAAACCAGAAGTCATCCATCTCAGAATATTTGGCTTTCCAGTGTACACACACATTCCAAAAGAAAAGAGGACAAAGTTAGATCCTGCAGGAAAGAAGGGTATATTTGTGGGGTACTCTGAAATATCGAAGGATTACAAAATATACTTCCTAGGATTCAAGAAGATTGGCATGAGCAGGGATGTTGCATTTGATAAAGACACAACTTACAACAAATCCAGAAAGAGACCTGCTAAAGAAACTAAAGAATCAAAAGCTCCCAGAATTCATGATACAACCATGAACGAAAAAACTCAAGAAGAAGATAAAGAATTTGAAGAACCAGAAGAACCTATAGATCCACCTCCGGAGAAGAATCCTCACAAGAGGAAACCTGCTTATATAAGAGAAGCTATCCAAGTGTGGAAATATATGGGGCTCCAAAAGAGAATCACAGAGAAATAAAGAGGACCAAATCCTGCTGCGGGTATGTAGCTTTATTGTGTGACTTTATCAATAAAGAACCTTCCAACTATGAAGAAGTGGCAGAATAGAAAGAATGGAAGGATGCTATGATCGAAGAGTAACAATTGATCATGAAGAATGATGTTTTGGATGTTTTCCCAAGACCAGAAGGGAATTCGGTTGTAACTTCCAAATGGATCTACAAGATCAAGCATGCTGTAGATGGTAGCATAGAGAAATATAAAGCAAGATTCGTGGCTCATGGCTTCTCACAGAAAGAAGGAATAGATTATGAAGAAACCTTTGAACCTGTAGCCATATACACTTCCATCAGATCAGTACTTTCTCTGGTTGTAGTGATGAAATGAAAGATACACCAAATAGATGTCAAGACTGCTTTCTCAAATGGTGCAGTGGAAGAGGAAGTTTTTCGAGAGCATCCACTCGGTTTCGAGACACATGATAGGGAGTCTCATGTGCTTATATTGAAGAAATACCTGTATAGTTTGAAACAAGTGTTAGAATAGTCAACCCATAGTTAGCTACCTTAGACATTAATTAATCCCTTTTTGTCTTAGCTGCCTAGTTTCCATGTTCCACCTTATGCAAGTTGTCATCTACACATCCATAGTGGTAAAAATTGATAATTTTGACTCATGGAGAGCATGGGAAACCTCCTAGAATCAAATATGCTTTATTCCTGGCCTCCTTAGTGCCCTTCTGCTTTTTCTGCTTTATTGCCTGCTTTTTCAGTGTTTTAAGGCAATTGGGAAAGTTTGACTAGGTGAGGTTAACTTGTTTTTTGTCCTCCAAATCCTCCACTCTTTTCTCCTATGAAAAGCATGTATGAGTTGTCCTTCCATTACCTTTTAGCTTTCCTAATTTATTTTTCCAATTCGTGAGCTCCTTGACAGTTTTGTAAACTGCTTTATGCACCTATGGGGGATTTGATTAGATTTAGTAAGCCATCTTTTGACTAGATTCGAATTGCCTCTTCATTCATTCGAATACCTCATGTAATTATTTATTATGGAAGCCTATTACTTCACAGGGTTGGATATTGTACACTTATTCAATACAGTTTAGTGTTCAGCTCCATATTCAGTCTCTTTTATGAGTAATTTTTCATGTACAATTGATAATTGTTGTGAGTGTAATTGTTCTATCACTGGGTTCAATTTCCACATGGTATTAGAGCCTTTTTAGATTGATTTCTCTCCTTCCAATTTGTTTTTCAGGTTTGACATCATTGACTGGGAGAATTCTACAGACTGCTGGGACAATTTCTGAGCTATGGATCAATCTTAGAAGATCATCTTGAGTCCATTTAACTTATTTGAATGGAAAGCAGAGATGGAGATACTGTTGAGAGTGAAATTCCTCTAAAGAGTGACTATGGCAACAGAAGCAGAGCCCAATGCAGCTGTAGAGAAAATTAAATGGCACAACAGGAGGGATGAGGCCTATGGTCTCCTGTGTCTGAGCATATCCAAAGACCTCCTTTTCCATATTGATGGATTGACATCATCGAATGAAGTATGGGAGAATATTACTGATATTTTTGTAAATATAGATGAGATGAGGGGACATCAAATCGAAAATGAACTGATCTCCCTGAGTCCAAATAGCTTTGAATCCCTGCAACTCTATTTCTCCAAGTTCAAAGCACTTGTTTTGCAGCTAAAACAATGTGGGATCGAAAAGAAGGATGATCAGCTGGTATTGGCCATACTCTCGAAGATTTTCCCTAACTATTCAGTGTTTGTTTTGAACTTCTATGCCACAAAGTTGAAAGCTCGAGCCTGGAAGATGCCTAGTCTTGCAGATTTCATGGAATCTCTCACACAAGAACAAGATAAATTGGTGATGATGGTAACCATCAAACCTTCCAAAGACCAAGCTCTGGTTGTTGGATATTTAAGGGTGGATTCAAAAAGCAATAAGAAAGCTAAGAAGCCACCTGAACAAAAGAGAGACAAGAACAAGTCTCCGGAGGAGCCTCAAGGTTCCAAGAAGAACTACCAGAAGAAGAAGAACAAAGGAGAAATGAGCAAGTGCAAATACTGCAGTAAGGGAAATAATCCTAAGATCTCCTACATGAAGAAGCAAATAGACATGCTGACACAACTCCTGGAGAAGAATGGTATCTCCCTTCCAGACAGCTCAAAGAAGAGGGAAGGAGGATCAAGTTCATAAGACAGAGAGAGATTTCATGCATTGGTTGCTGGCACATCAAGCTCACCTAGTTTCATCATTGATTCTGGAGCTTCAAGACATATGGTTTCGACCAAGGAGGCATTCACCTCACTTGACATGTCGAAAGGTCCACCAATAGTACTGGGAGATGACTCTCTCACTGAAAGTTTGGGCAAAGGGAGGATTGATCTTGATCATCGTAAGTTCAGCAATGTGTTGTATGTTCCAGGTCTTGCCTCTAACCTCTTATCAGTGTATCAGATGACCCACAGAGGGTCTCCAAAGAAGGTCATATTCTCCCTTGATGAAGTTGAGATCACAGAGATCTCAAGTGGTAAATTCTTTGCAAAAGGAGTTGCAAATCATACATCGAAGGTATACATGTTCTCACACTTCTTACCCTACTCAAACCCCTCTGCTCTTATGATTCATGCTAATGAGGCAAGAAAGCTTTGGAATGAAATATTTGGCCACCTAAATTACAAGTATCTTTCTGATCTTAGTGAAAAAGAAATGGTCATAGGGTTACCAAAGATAAAATTTTCTAAAGGAGTCTGTCAAGGTTGCATCCTAGGAAAACACCTAGAGCATAAATTTGAGAGAGCTAGTCATGAGAGAACCTCTGCACCTATTGAGTTGATCCACAGTGATTTTGCTGGCCCATTCCATCATATTTCCATGAGTTAGGACAAATATGCATTTAATTTCATAGATGACTTTTCCAGGTTTTGCTAGGTTTACTTCCTGAAACACAAGTCTGAAGTTTTTGGCCTCTTCACAGTTTTTAAGGCTTTGGTTGAAAACCAGTCTGGGAGGAAACTCAAGGTCCTTAGATCTGAAAATGGTGGCGAGTATGTCAAGTATGAGTTTATTCAATATTGTGCAGATGCAGGTATTCAGATGTAGCATTCTATCCCTTACACACCACGGCAGAATGGTGTTGCTGAGAGGAAGAACATATCACTGAAAGAGATGGCAACATGCATGATGGAGGCTAAGAATTTGCCACCAAATTACTGGGACGAAGCTATAAATTGTGCAGCCTATATCTAGAATAGGGTGCATCATAAATATCTTTATCGTATGACTCCTTTCGAAGCATGGAGTGGGCACAAGCTAGATGTGATCCATTTCAGGATTTTTGGCTCAAGGGCGTTGGCTAGAATTCCAACAGAAAAGAGAAAGGCTTTGCACCCCCAAAGCCAAGAGTGTCTATTTGTTGGGTACTCTAAATATTCAAAAGGGTACAATCTGATCAATTTGAGCACAAAAAAATCCTTCATTGAAAGGTGTGTTCAGTTTCAAGAAGAACCCCTAGCAACAGTAGAAGTTGGAAAAGCCTCTTCACCACCAGAACCTCTGAATGTAAGTGAAGAGATAGTTGAACATGCTGATTCTGATATGTCTAATGATGATAGTTTTATTACAGATCGTAACATCCCTACAAATCCAAAGTGGGCAGTCAAGACCATTCATGCAGCTGGAGAGCTAGCTGGAAATCCTAATGACCCTAGGAGGACTAGATCTCAATTTGAGAGTGCTATGTGCATGAAAGATACTACGTTTGCTGAGAGATGTTATCTGATGGTGGAATCAAATCCTTAGACATATGAAGATGCAGAAAAATATCCAAGATGGAAAACAGCCATGAAGGAAGACTTCAGCTCACTCCAGAAGAGCAACACTTGGGAGCTGGTTGATCTTCCCCAAGGGAGGAAGCTAGTTCAATGTAAGTGGGTGTACAAGACCAAATTTTCTGCTGATGGTTCACCTATAAAGTACAAGGCCATATTGGTAGCCAAGTTCTACTCACATGTTCATGGCATAGATTACAATGAGACCTTTGCACCAGTGGCAAAGATGGACTCCATCAGGCTAGCCTTAGCCATTGCAGCTTCAACGCAATGGGAGGTACATCACATGGATGTAAAGTGTGCATTCCTGAATGGAAATCTCACTAAAGAGATATACATGGAGCAGTCTCAAGGATTTTCTACTAACCCATCTCTTGTGTGCAGGCTAAAGAAGTCATTGTATGGGCTTAAGCAAGCCCCCAGGGCTTGGTATGCCAAGATTGATAGCTTTCTGCTATCACTGAATTTTTTTCAATGCAAATCAGATCCAAATGTATATTTAAAGCTGATTAATGGTTCATTAATGATCATTGTGTTATATGTCAATGACCTCCTCATTATAGGAAGCTCAAAGGATGAAATTTCTTCCTTGAAGGGTGCAATGAACCAAGCCTTCTCCATGACAGATTTGGGGCTCTTAAGCCAATTATTGGGGCTTGATATTGCTCAAACCAAAGCTGGAATCAAGGTGCACCAGTCTAAGTATGCCTTGGATTTTCTGAACAAATTTAGAATGAAGGGTTGCAATCCAAGCAAGACTCCTTTCCTTTAGGAGTAAAGCTTGAAGAAGCTGATTCTTCACCTATGGTAAACAATACATTGTATAGGCACTTGATTGGATGTTTGTTGTATCTTACACATACTAGACCTGATATTTATTATGTAGTAAGTGTGGATTCTAGATACATGGATCAACCTCATGAGATCCATTGGAAAGCAGCCAAAAGGATCCTTAACTTTGTTCAGGGAACAAGGACACATGGGATCTTCTATAAAGCTAAATATGATCTTGATTTGATTGGGTTTACTGATAGTGATTGGGCACGTGATAGCACAAATAGAAAGCCAACATTAGGATATGTGTTCATGCTTGCAGAAGGGCCAATCAGCTTGTCAAGCAAGAAACAAAGTGCCATTGCACTCTCATCTACAGAAGCATAGTACAGAGGAGTTGTAAATGCAACAACTCAATGTTTATGGTTGCAGGGATTACTTGGAGTGTGTGGATTCGAATCAGAATACTCAACTACTATCTACTATGATAATCAGAGTACCATTCGAATCTACAATGATCCAGTTTAGAAGCAGAGAACCAAACACATTGAGATCCATATGCACTACATCAGAGAGCTTGTACATGATGGCACCATTCACCTACTCTTCTATTCATCTTCATAACAAGTAGTTGATATCTTCACCAAAGCATTTTATGAGAAGACCTTCAGCAATCTCAAATCACTACTGGGGATTGCTGATCATGCTTTGAAGCATGAGTGATGACAAGATTTCCAAATTTTGTTTTACAGTCCATGTTTAAGGGAGGATTTTTCCCACTGGGTTTTTGCCACTTTCCTTGGTTAAATGGACATGCAGTATGTAAAGGGTGACTAAGAATTGTTGATAGGCCCTATAATTTTCTGATATTTTACTCATAATTCAGGCTTAAGGGGGGGTGTTATAATAATAAACCCATAGTTAGCTACCTTAGACATTAATTAATCCATTTTTGTCTTATTTGCCTAGTTTCCATGTTCCACCTTATGCAAGTTGTCATCTACACATCCATAGTGGTCAAACTTGCTAATTTTGACTCATTAAGCACTTGGGAAACCTCCTAGAATCAAATATACTTTATTCTTGGCCTCCCTAGCACCCTTCTACTTTTTCTTCTTTATTTCCTGTTTTTCAGTGTTTTAAGGCAATTGGGAAAGTTTGACTAGGTGAGGTTAACTTGTTTTTTGTCCTCCACATCCTCCACTCTTTCCTCCTATGAAAAGCATGTATGAGTTTTCCTTCCATTACCTTTTAGCTTTCCTAATTCATGTTTCCAATTCGTGAGCTCCTTGACAGTTTTGGAAACTGCTTTATGCACCTATCGGGGATTTGCTTAGATTTAGTAAGCCTTCTTTTGAATAGATTCGAATTGCCTCTTCATGCATTTGAATCCCTCATGTAATTATTTATTGTGGAAGCCTATGACTTCACAGGGTTGGATATTGTACACTTATTCAATACAATTTAGTGTTCAGCTCCATATTCAGTCTCTTTTGTGAGTAATTTTGCATGTACAATTGATAATTGTTGTGAGTGTAATTGTTCTATCACTGGGTTCAATTTCCACAACAAGAAGCCAGGAGATGGTACGGTAGAATTGATAGCTTGGGATTTACCAAAGTAAAGCAAATTACAACCTTTACTACAAGGTTGAATATGGAAACCCAGTGATGTTCCTACTTTATGTAGAAAATCTGTTTGTAACAGGTATGGATGGGTTGATTGCTAATACAAAGAGAAATATTACTGCCGAGTTCAAAATGAAGGACTTGGGTATGATGCATTATTTTCTAGGCATGGAGGTGTAGTAGAATGTGGAAGGAATCTCCCTTAGATAAGGAAAGTATGCAATAGAGATCCTGAATAGGTTTGGGATGATGGACTGCAAGGCTATGACCACACCTATGGCATTAAACCTGAAGCTATTAAGTGATGTTTCATCAGAAGCAGTAGATGATATGATGTATTGTCAGATGATTGGGTTCTTGATGTACCTGATGAACACAAGACCAGATATTTGCTTTGCTATGAACACCTTGAGCCAGTTCTTGACAGATCCAAGACATGTTCACTTGATTGCTGCAAAGCATATTCTGAGGTACCTGAAGGGTACAATTCATTATGGGCTCAAGTATGAGGTGAATCAGAAGATTAACCTGGAGGGTTATGTTGATTTAGATTGGGTAGGTAGTGCCATTGATAGGAAGAGAACTTCAGGGTGTTGCTTCAGTATGGGATCAGGTGTGATCTCATGGTTTAGTAGGAAGCAATCATGTGTGGCACTGAGTACAGTTGAAGCAGAGTATGTCGCATCTTGTTCAGCTAGTTGTGAGGCAGTATGGATGAGGAATCTACTGTATAATTTATTTGATCTCTAGATGGATGCTACTTATATACATTGTCACAAACAGAGTTGCGTGAAGTTGTCAAAGAGCCCGGTTTTCCATGACAAGTTGAAGCATAACGAGATCAAGTATGACTATATCAGGGATATGGTGCAGAGGGGAGTAGTGAAGATCCAGTATGTTGCGATGGACAAATAGATAGCTAATGTGATGACAAAGCCATTGGCTAAGGTGAAGTTTGAGTACTTCAAGGAGAATCTTGGTGTTCTCCAGATTGAGGTTTCCTCCAAGGGGAAATGACGAGATGTAGAGCCATTCTGACATGGTGAGAGGATTGGTTCCTTCCATGGTTAGATATAAGGGCTAAGACATTCTATTATGGTGAGAGGATTGGTTCCTTCCATGTCAAATATGAGTGTTGAGCCATTCTGATGTGACTGTAGGATTAGTTCCTACATTATCAGATATAAGCGTTGAATGCCATTCTTGGAATGGAGGAACTTGGTCAGTTACAAGGAAAGCTCAGTCTCGTACTAAGGACCATTCTTATGTGACTGTAGGATTGGTTCCTACATGATTAGATCTGAGTGTAGAGCCCTTCTAACATTGGTTGTATCATCAGATGTGAGTGTAGATCCCTTCTGACATTGGTTGTCATATGTAAGTGCAGATCCTTTTCGGCATGAAAGACTGGCTCCTTGCATGGTTGAATATAACTGTTGAGCCTTTCAGACATTATTTGTGATATGTAAGTGCAGATCCTTTCGACATGGAGGATTGGTTCCTTGCATGGCCGAGTGTAAGTGCTGAGCCTTTTTTACATTGGTTGTTAGATGTGAGTGTTGGGCCTTTCTGATAGAGTTGTGGGATGTGTTCCCACATGGTCATATGTGAGTCTTGGGAATTCCTTTCTGATATGATTATAGGATTTGTTCCTACATGAGCATATATAAGTGCTGGGCAGGACATTCTGACTTAGGGTCATATATAAGTGCCGGAAAAAGACCTACATGGAGGCTAGGACTACAACCAACATGAAAAAGGGATAGCTCTATAGAATTTCTTGGGACGAGAAGAATCATGAGATAGAACCCATAATGATCTAGTGATGATGATCCAGCAAAGATGATCTAGAGAAATCGATGATATATATCTAGTGATGATGCTCCAGAGATGATCTAGATTAAGTGATGATCCAGATCCAGTGATGATGATCTAGATCGAGTGATGATCTAGATCCACATGAATATGACTTGAAGATGAATATGACTTGAATATGAAGATGGCTTGAAGATGACAAGGACTCAAGGATGATCTAGATGATATAGAGAAGAAGACTTGTGCCGATAAATTGTGTCGAGAGAATACCTTCCTAGTTAAGAGGGAGTGTTGATGTAATTGTAACTTCATAATGTATTCAATTGTATTTATTATGTATTGTTACCCGATGTTTATTTTGGGATGTGTCTGTAATTTAATTGAGTCATGTCATGCCTCAATATTCCTATCGGTACTTTCTATAATGTAAACAAGTCATGTCAAGTCAATGTGGGTAACCCTCCTATTGTTCAAGGGTTAAAGTCCCCATAGTTCTGGGGCACTAGGGTTGTTAGACTCACCTAGTGAAGTTAGCCCTAGTAGGGTTTAGTCAAGTTGAGAATTAGTATAAATAGAGAGATAGCCTCTCTATTTATCATACACTCATCCATAATCAGTTGTAGCACATAGACAAGGAAGAAGAAGACATTGGGGCTAGGAAGAAAGAAGGTTACTGCTATTGGGAGATCATCTTACTGTTTTGGGTTTTACTTTTGGTGTTGATTCTATCTCTAATGAATTTGTAGGGTTTTTTCCATTTATGGTTTCCCCGAGGAAAAACACTGTGTTCATTGTCTCTTGTGTTTGATTGATGTGCTTGTTATTCTCTTAGTTAAAGATCCTAATATAATGCTAGCTTAATGTTAAAAGTCTAACAATACGAATATCGATCAATACAGATTATTAAAGATAAAATAAAACACAACGAAGACCTCTGAGGTCCATAATTATATTTCTACCAAGAGCGAAGATTAAACAATATATTTTTCCATTAACCAAATAACTCATAAGTCAAATCTACAGTCCAAGTATCGAGACAACTTAATGGTCCACGATTTTTGCTTTACCAATACTCCACATTAAATCAAACCACATATCTATTAGACCAACTACATCAACAAAATACTTTGCATTAAAGAAACTATCAACATAATAAATCCATTGCGGGTATAATATACTTGTTGAGCCTCATTTTGTTATCAATTTTGGCGATTAAATAACACATTTAAACACATATTTTATTATTTTTAGTATATTTTATTTTATTCATATCATTATTTTAGCACAAGGTATGAACAAATTTGATGTTATTTCCACTTTGGTTATTGATATAATTTTTATGATTTTATTAACTCAAATTCATATTACTCAAAGCATTTTTTATGTATTATCTGATATGTATATTCGTTTTCACATTTTAGAGTTCGTTTGGGAAAATTAACACCAAAACGCATTCAACCTTCCTTTTGCATAACGCATTTAGTTCATAATCCAGTCTGGCCTCTAGCTCGCGATCCAGCTTGGTGTTCAACTTGTCATCTAGCCGTTGCACGAGATTCAATGATCATTTGCCATGTGTTCCCTAGATTGATGCACTACACATCCAGTTTATAGTTCAGTGTTCCTTTTAGCTTTCTGTTCATCTCCCTCATCAGCCTACGCGCTGTCCATAATTGGTTTTGAGCATTTAAACATAAAACAATTGTAAATCTCCTTAGATAGCCATCATGCCAACTATCTCTGTGCTCAACTGATGCATTTAATTCATATTCTGGAAGGTTCTCCACCTAGTTGCTCATCATCCATGCATTCAAAGAGGTGGGCAGTTTCTGTTTACTCACGATATCCTCTGATTTAATGTTAAATTATCACAAGTCTGTGTGTTTAAGGGACACAATGGCCTGCGTTCTAGAAGCTAGACTGTGTCACCACCCCTACTCTCCACAACTTGCACACTTGCGCTGATAAGGGACCGGCGTTCCAGAACCTGCTATTGTGTACAAAGCTGCACTGAACACCAATCAATTATCCACGCTTAGGAAGGGATTCATGAAGTGGTGAAGAGGATCTTCTCGCGCTGTAGACACCTATCCACGCAAAAGATGGAATAGACTTGTCATGTTATGCCATGATCACGCTAAATGAACAGCTATACCATGCGTTGGTTGTAAATCAATAATTTTCTTTAAAGATTGCCAACAAATTAGAGAGCAGTCAACCTTTAGGGTTGAATTGCTCATCTCTTATGTAAAACTATATATATATCGGTCTCTGATTGAAGAGAAAATTAGTAAGGAGTTCATTAGCGCCAGAGTTAGTCACAGTTGTTAAGCACTATAATTCTATTTTTGAAACTGAAGAAAGAGTTGTATGCATTGCTGTTGAAGATTGTTTTTGAGTAAGAGTTAGTAGACTTCACCCCTGATTGTTGGGAGGGCCCGTCATCAACCAGAGGTTCATTAGCTTAGTTTTAATTCAATTCTTTCTTTTTTGTTGTAGTTAATTTAATTTAATTTAATTTCCAGTTGTTTTTATTAGATGTTGTTTTATTTCCTGCATTGTATTTTAACTTAGCTTCTTTTCAGTAGTTAAACCAGTACTTTATTTCTTGTATTTATTTAGTTTAATTTCATTTCAGTAGTTATACAAGCAAATGCTATTTTATTTCCTGAATTGCATTAGTTTAGTTTCATTTCAATAATTACATAAGTAGATGCCCACATGGGTTTGCTTTCAGTTATTTGCTTCCAGTCTTTTGTTTTTAGTCATTTCCTTTCAGTATTTTTGTAGTTAGTTGCTTCTAGTTAGTCATTTCATTCAAATATTGTTTTCAGTTTATCAGTTTCAAACAAGTAGAATAGTTTATTTCCATTTGAACTTAGTTTTGGTTAGATATGAATTGGCTTAAGTAGAATAGTTTATTCCCAATGTAGTCTTGTTTATTCATTTCCTGTTATGAATTTATTAATATAGAATAGTTTGTTTTCATTTAAATTTAGTTTTGTTTATTTATTTTCTGTCATGAATTTGTTTAACGTATTTTCTGGTTTATTCAAGTTAAATTCTAGTTTATTAATTAGTTTATAATGCAATGTTTTATTTTTGTTTAAAATATTAGTGTGAAGTTAAATAGGTGTGTTTATTAAATCTATGGATTAGGTTTAGAACTGCATAACTTCAGCTGAAGAATTAGTTCATTTAGGTTTGTTTTTACCATTTTTACTGTACGGACTGCAATTTGGACTATCTATCTAGTCTGTCATCCAGTCACCTTTTACACACCTACTGTTTAGTCTGTCATTCAACCGTCGGTTTTGGTTTTGCTATTTTTATGTATTTTTCAGATTATTTTTAGTTTTGTTTTGTTAGCATTTGGATTATGTTTGTAGTTAGTAGTTTTATTGAAGCATTTGGATTAAAGTTTGGTTGTTCTAATTTATTGATTAAAGTTGTCATTTTTCCTAAGTTGTGTTATTCTTTGAATATTAAATACTAATTTTATTTTACTGTTGTTTTATGTCATGATCATCTTCGTTTGCATTTAGAGTTTAGGGTTAGATGCACTATTTTTTAAGTTAAGATATTTATAATCATAGGAATCATTCTTGTTTTCATGTGTGTATTGAAAAACAGAATTTAATTATCTTTATTAAGTTTTCTATTTGCTTCTTTTTAAGTTTTATTTATTAAGTTTTCTACTTGCTTCTTTTCAGTTTCCTATTCTTTATAAGATAAGATGTCTTGTACCTCATCCATCTATTAAAGAGTAGTTAGTTGGTTAGTTGTTAGTTCTGTTGTTAGATTTCTTTATCTATAAATTAGTTCTTGAATCCATTGCTTAAACCTTTCTTTTTAGTAGCTGTTAAGAATTTGATATTCCAGTCCGGTCCAATTATTTACATAGTACTAGGAGTTTGACTCTATTTTTTAGTTTGAAAGAACTTTCGATCTTTTGTTTATGAAGATATGTCCACGACACCCTAGGAGCCTTTTAACCTTTGCATATATTTTGTATCAACTCTAAGCTTACCAACCCCGGTTGATAATTAAATATTAGGTGTATTAATCTAGTTGATATAACACCAAACAGTTTTGGCGCTGTTGAAGGGGAGTTGTTTTACAAGGTAGAATAAATAGGGTTCCTTTAGATAGATAGATAGATTACTTTTATATTACACAACAAGAGGGAGGAGTTAACAGTAAGACGCAAACACGACTTCACTACAAAATTTCTGTGGTGTAACAGCCAGATGCATCCACTATAGTGGGGTGCCCCAAAGCCTTGTTGTTCCTTTGTTATTTTTGTAAGTGTGTTATTTTATGCATTTGTCATATACTTGTTTTTCTTTTAGAACCAGCGCATATGTTATAACAAGCGCCCCTAAATACAGCAATAATAGTACAACATAAGTTTTCTTTAATTTAGTTTTCATTTCATGAATAGACTTAGAGATCCTCAGGTTACATCTATTAAAGTAGGAAAAGCTATCGACATTTCTACTAACTATTCCAAGGGACGTAACACCCCAACTACTAACTCACCCAAAAGCTATCAAAAAACACCTGAAGGGAGTAGTTCTGCTGGGAAAAATAGAAGAGATCCTACCAAGGGAACCATAAAAGGAGAAGGGACCTTGGCCATAGGTCCTTAAGACCTCATTCTAGAATAAATTCATAAATATCAACCATTAGTAACCTCTAGTTCTCCACTAGTTACTGAACCAAAGGATACGACCTTTTCACTGGTAGGGATCACAAAATTTGTTGACCTTGTTGATCCTAAGCAACAAAAAGCCCTCTTTGGAAACTCCATAGATATATTCATCTCACAAATTGAGACATCCACAATAGAACCTACTCTCCCTCTAGGGTTTAATAAGAAAATGGTTGACCAGAGGAAGATCTCTCCCGAAACAGAACATTGGGATCCTCCATTGTCACCTCGAAAGGAGCTTCCTAGGTATATTTATATAAAAAAACCCATCCTATATGGAGGGACCCGGAGAGAATGAAGATCGTAACAAATTTAGAAATAATGAAGGAGAAGGAGAAAATCAAACTGAGGCTACCTTCAGGTTTCCTATCCTAGATCCTACATTGGATGTAAATATGAAAAACATCCCTCCTTCGTTACCTACTTTTAATGGAAAAAGTAATGAGGACCCGAACACATTATTGTTCGATTTTGATATTCTCTGTAGAAGATGTAATTATCTACAAGATGCTCACAAACTAAAATTCTTTCCCGCTACATTAAAAAATTCTGCCTTGCGATGGTTCATGGGATTAGGTGAATCCATTATCAGGACTTGGGATGACATGGGAACCTCATTTTTATGAAAGTATCAAGAATACTGCAAAACTAAAGACACTCGACGTGATATATTCAAGATACAACAACTTGAAGATGAGATCCTAAAGGAATATCTCGAAAGGTTCATTTATACCCTTCATAAGTCAAAATATCATGACCTTCCAGAAGATGCAGTACGTGTAGTTTTTCTGAAAGGAATCTCTGAGGACTTGCTAGAGAGTCTTAATATCATGGTAGCTAGTGATATTTCTCATAAGAATTTTGTATAGATTGATGAGATTTTTAAAAATTATTCTAGAAGTAGGGGGAAAGTTGGAAATTTTTCTTGAGAGCCTTATAATAAGAAAATAATAGGAAATGTTCCTAGTTCACGAGGATTTACAAGGATGGAATTAGGTAACCTATTGGAGAATTTTAAGATTGAGATATTAGGAGCCATGGGTTCTCAATTAGATGCTTTACAATCCAAGAAAAGGCAAGATGAAGAACAAGCAGCAATGGGTATTTTTTGTCCAAGATGTAGGACAAAACATCCCCAAAGGGAATGTCCATTAAACAACATTTCTATATGTCACATCTGTACAAAGGAACATTCGACAGATAACTGTCCATCCTTTCCTAGATTACAAGCCATCTATAAGAGTGGGGATGTGGGTGAAACATCTAGGACGCCTCTTTGGCAATCTATAGATCAACCAGTATATCAGAATTTTCCACCACAATTGTTAGATTTTTAACATTAAGCTAGCATTAGATGCTTTAGAAGCACAACAATCAAACACAAGAGACAATGAACACTATGTTTTTCCTTGGGGATATCATAAATGGAGAAAACCATGCACCTTCCTCATAGATAGAATCAACACCAAAAGTAAAACACAAAATAGTAAGTTGATCTCCCGACAGCAGTAACCTTCTTTCTTCCTAGCCCCAGTGTCTTCTTCTTCCTCAACTATGCACTACAACTGAGTGTGGATGAGTGTGTGATAAATAGGGAGGCTACCTCTCTATTTATACTAATTCCTGACTTGACTAAACCCTACTAGGGCCGACTTCACTAGGTGAGTCTAACAACCCTAGTGCCCCAGAATTGCAGGGACTTTAACCATTGAACAATTGGAGGGTTACCCACACTGACTTGACATGAGTTGTTTACATTATAGAAAATCCCTATAAGAACATCAGGGAATGAAATGACTCAATTACATTACAAATAAATCTCGTAATAAACATCAAGTTACAATACATAATAAATACAAGTGAATACATTCCAAAGTTACAATTACATCAACACTCCCTCTTAACTAGGAAGGTATTCTCTCGACACAATTTATCAGCACAAGTCTTCTTCTTTGTATCATCTGGATCATCCTCGAGTACTCATCATCTTCAAGCCATCTTCATCTTCAATTCATCTTCATCTTCAAGTCATCTTCATCTGGATATGGATCATCACTCGATCTGGATCATCATCACTGGATCTGGACCATCACTGGATTTGGATCATCTCTGGAGCATCATCACTGTATCTGGATCATCACTCGATCTGGATCATCTCTGATGGATCATCATCACTGGATCATCACGGGTGCTATCTCATGATTCTTCTCTTCACCGAAATTTGTAAAGAGCTAGCCCTTTTTCATGCTGGTTGTAGGCCTAGCTTCCATGTAGGTCTTCTTCCAGCACTTATATCTAGCCCTAAGTCAGAATGGCCCACCCAATACTTATATTTTATCATGTAGGAACCAATCCTATAATCATATCAGAAAGGCACTCCCAACACTCACATGTGACCATGTGGGAACACATCCCACAACCCTGTCAGAAAGGCATAGCACTCACATCTGACAACCAATGTCAGAAAGGCATAGCACTCACATCTGACAACCAATGTCAGAAAGGCTCACCACTTACACTCGACCATGCAAGGAGCCAATCCTCCATGCTGAAAGGATCTGCACTTACATCTAACAACCAATGTCATAAAGGCTCAGCACTTATATTCGACCATGCAAGGAACCAATCCTTCATGCCGAAAAGGATTTACACTTACATCTGACAAGCAATGTCAGAAGGGCTCTACACTCACATCTGATCATGTAGGAACCAATCCTATAGTCACATCAGGATGGCCCTCAGTCCCAGACTCATCTTTCCTGGTAACTGACCAGGTGCCTCCATTCCAAGAATGACATTCAACTCTATTTGATCATGTAGGAACCAATCCTACAGTCACATCAGAATGGCTCAGTACTCATATCTGACATGGAAGGAACCAATCCTCTCACCATGACAGAATGGCTCAGCCCTTATTTCTAACCATGGAAGGGACCAATCCTCTCACCATGACGGAATGGCTCAGCCCTTATTTCTGACCATGGAAGGAACCAATCCTCTCACCATGTCAGAATGGCTCTAGGTGTCATCATTTCCACTTGAAGGGGAACCTCGATCTAAAGAACACCAAGCTTCTCCCCGAAGTAGTCAAACTTCACCTTAGCCGATGGCTTTGTCAACGCATCAGCTATCTGTTCATCCATCGCAACATACTGAAGCTTCACTGCTCCCCTCTACACCATATCCCTAATATAGTGATACTTGATCTCGATATGTTTTGACTTGTCATGGAACACTGGGTTCTCTGACAACTTCACACAACTCTTGTTGTCACAATGTATACAAGTAGCATCCATCTGGAGATCAAATAAATCAAAAAGTAGCTTCCTCATCCATACTACCTCATAACTAGTTGATCAAGCTATGACATACTCTACTTCAGCTATACTCAGTGCCACACATGATTGCTTCGTACTAAACCATGAGATCACACCTGATCCCATACTGAAGCAACACCCTAAAGTGCTCTTCCTACCGATGGCACTTCCTGCCCAATTGAATCAACATAACCCTCCAGGTTAATCTTCTGTTTCACCTCATACATGAGCCCATAATCAATTGTACCCTTCAAGTACCTCACAATATGCTTTGCAGCAATCAAGTGAACATGTCTCGGATTTGTCAGGAACTGGCTCAAGGCGTTCACATCAAAGCAAATATATGGTCTCGTGTTCATCAGGTACATCAAGGACCCAATCATCTAACAATACATCGTAGCATCAACCGCTTCTGATGAAGCATCACTTAATAGCTTCAGGTTCGATTCCATAGATATGGTCATAGCCTTGCAATACATCATCCCAAACCTCTTTAGGATCTCTACTGCATACTTCCCTTGTCCAAGGGAGATTCCTTCCGCATTTTGCCACACCTCCATGCTTAGAAAATAATGCATCATACCCAACTCCTTCATTTCAAACTCGGCATCAAGCTTTCTCTTCGTATCAGCAATCAACCCATCCATACCTATTAGAAACATATCATCTACATACAGTAGGAGCATCATTAGGTTTCCATCTTCAAGCTTGTAGTAAAGGTTGGAATCTGCTTTACTTTTGGTAAATACCAAACCGATTAGAAAGATATCAATTCTACCGTACCATGTCCTGGGTGCCTATTTCAAACTGTACAGGGATTTCTTCAATATACACACATGAGACTCCCTTCCATATGTCTCAAAACCAAGTGGCTGCTCTACATACACTTCCTCTTCCACTACACCATTCAAGAAAGCAGTCTTGACATCCATTTGGTGTATCTTCCATTTCATCACTACAGCCAGAGAAAGTACTGATATGATGGAAGTGTATATGGATATAGGTGCAAAGTTTTCTTCATAATCTATTCCTTCTTTCTGTGAGAAGCCACAAGCCATGAATTTTCCTTTATATTTCTCTATGCTTCCTCTACAGCATGCTTGATCTTGTAGATCAATTTCGAAGTTACAACCGACTTTTGTTCTGGTCTTGGGACAACATCCCAAACATCATTCTTTATGATTTATTGATACTCTTAGATCATAACATCCTTCTATTCTTTCCATTCTATTGCTTCTTCATAATTGGAAGGTTCTTTATCAATGAAATCACATAGCAATACTACATAGGCGAAGTAGGATCTGGTCCTCTTTCTTTCTCTTTGATTCCCTTCTAGAGCCCCGTAAATTTTTGCACCTTGAATAGCTTCTCATACCCAAGAAGGATTCCTCTTATGAGGATTCTTCTCTGGAGGTGGATCTACATGTTCTTGAGGTTCTTCAAATTCTTGATCTTCTTCTTGAGTTTCTTCGTTCATGGTTGTGTCATGAATTCTGGGAGCTTCTGATTCTTCAGGTTCTTCAGTAGGTCTCTTTCTAGATTTGTTGTAAGTTGTGTATTCATCAAATGTCACATCCCTCTTGATGTCGATATTCTTGAATCCTAGGAAGTATATCGTGTAAGCCTTCGATATTTTAGAGTATGCCACAAATATACCCTTCTTTCTTGAAGGATCTAACTTTGTACTCTTTTCTTTCAGAATGTGTATGTACACTGGACTTCCAAATATTCTGAGATGAATGAATTCTAGTTTCTTGCTGGAAAAGACTTCTTTAGGTGTCTTGTTCTTGAGTACTCTATGTGGAGTACGGTTCTGTACATACACCGTTTTTCTCACAACTTTTGCCCATAGATGCATGGGAAGATATTGATGATGAAGCATTTCTCTTGTAGCTTCCATGGTATTTCTATTCTTCCTTTCTGCAACCCGATTCTGTTGTGGTTTATATGGAGTGGAAAACTCCCTCTCAATCCCTGATTCTTTGCATAATTATTTGAATTCATTTGATGTTAATTCTCTGCCATTATCTGATTGAAAGGTCTTGATCTTCTTTTTTGTGTGGTTCTCAATTAAGGCTTCGAATTCCTTGGAGTTGCTAAAAACTTCATGTGTGTTCTTCATGAAGTAAATCCATGTCTTCCTAGAAAAGTCATCAATAAAAGAGACATATTATACATACCCACTTAATGAACTTGATGATATTGGACTGCATATGTCATAGTGAATAATTTATAAGATTCCTTTTGTTTTGCTTTTGCTACCTGGAAATGTCTTATGTGTGTTCTTTCCTTTCACACATCCTTTGCAGACTCCTTCATGTTTTTCTTGAATTTCTGGAAGACCTTCAACAGCTTTGCTTGCAAGTGGCAGTGCTCTGTAGTGCACATGTGCAAGCCTTCTATGCCAAAGTTCATTTGGATCTACTGTGTCATGGACCAAAGCTTGTTCTAGATGGGCCTTCAATTTGTATAATCCTCCTTCATGTTCTCCAATTACTATTGCATCATCAATAGTATTTCCTCTTGGCCATCTACAAATGAAACCCTCATGCCTTTTGCATCTAGTGCTGATTTTTGTTTACTATGGGCAGACCTTGGTTTACTTATAATGTACCAACAACACCCCTAACTCACTAGCCCTTTCGGCAACAGACCGCAGAGAGGCCTGAAGTCTCACCCGAAGTGATCTTAGATGGATTGGATAAAGACTCAAGTGTCCTTAACCAGTTTTTGGTGCATCTTGATGTCTCGTGGCTCGTCTTAGCCAGCGAGTTCTTTCTATGAGTCGCAGTTCTCCCTTCCTCGTGGACTCTGATAGGGAGAGGACTCCTATCGCATCACAGTGACTAGAACGATGCGCAAACTCTCCCTGCCACGGTTCTCCCTATCTGCGATATCTCATACTGCAGCTCCTCTGTCAGTGCGATACCACCTTGTGTCAATACGATATCTCCTATAGTATAGCCCAATGCAACTCTCAAGGTCCAAAGGGTGTCTCACTGGGAGGAATAACTCGGTTAACCTCCAACAGGGTGTTGAACAACCTTACATGAACTTCACAGTTCAACACACTCACACTGCTATGCTGAACTTACTGAATAAGTATACAGGAGGCACTTAATAGAGTGATTATTACTATGTGGAACGAGCACTAATAACCTCATAAATAGGAACTTGATACATTTAAACTCACCTTTAACCTTCTATAATGATGTAACTGAATGAGAACATACAGACATTTACTAACTGATATACGGCATTCATGTAATAGATAACAGATAGCAACTAAGTAAAATACAATCACATGAAGCAATCACATAACACACTGATTTTACGTGGTTCACTTCCAGGGTAGAAGCTATGTCCATGGGAACTGGTTTATATATTATAACTTAGGAGAGTAAACACAGTTCCGTTGCAACCTCATATGCAGCAGAGATCTTCTGGGTAACTTCACGCACACCGCCAGGAGCACTTCTCTCTTAGATCTCTTCTCTTCTTATATTGCTTCTCTTACAATATACTCTTCCTCTCTCTCTCTTTCTCAATCCCTGCAGATTGTTACATACATACTCTAGGAGTCAACTACTGGTTACAATAAGATACTACAGACTGAATAACAGAACCAGAGCTTGACTCTATTACAATACAAAATAACTGTGAGCTAACAGACTACTGGACTCTCAGATTGGCTAACTGTTTGAATAGCTACAGGTTATCCAGCTAGATAAACTTTTACAATACAGTTTACATCCCTTTATAGGTGGCCCAAAGGACTCTCCTTTACAACACTGTGACAGTCAGTCTATCTGTACTTGAACTGTTGCTTTCCGTCACACCACAGCTTCCTACAGTCTTCGACGCTTCCTGGTGCTGATCATGGGTAATGGGTGCCGATTCCCTTTCTATCCTTTGTCTTCAATACCTCATCCTCATTGCTCCTTTTCCTTTATGAGGGTAGCTAGGCCCTCCTGTCTTCCGCCATTGCCTTGAATGCAATGGGTAAAATCTCTCTTCTTGGCCGCTGCCTTAAGTGTAGTGGGTGAGCTCTCTCCTCTCGACCGCCCAGGTACTGTCTTTTCTTGACTTCCTTGTCCTGACGTGGAATATTTTCTTATAGCTGTGGGACCCTACTCCAACAGTCCCCTAACACTTACTTGTGGCTCATCCTCAAGCCACTAACAGCTGGCTTCTCTTGCTGTAGCTTCTCCTTGGCTTCCTGCGAAGTCTTTGTAAGTTTCTGCCAAAGTCCTGTGACTTCTTTCTCCATAGCTTCTATAACTTAGTTCATAGGTGTCTCATATCTTTCCTTCCCTTATTGTCATGCTCTCGCTCTCTTTACTTGTGAGACCTGATATACTCCAAAGTTTCCTTTAGGTTTTTTTCTTGGGTCAACAACTCTTTGAAGGATCTTAAGCTCTTGAGAAGTCTTCCATGGATATCTTTTCCTCTCTTTCCGGGTTACAAATTTTATCATAGAGGAAATATAAATCTGTATCTTCCCACCTTCTCAAATATTTCATTCAGTCTGGAGCCTTCCTATGGGAAAGGTATACAAAACAGGAATTCTATTCTAAGAACAAGCCTTTGTCTGCATCTGGAAGTTCTGCTTGTTCGGTTTGTTTTCCCTTTCACTTTTCTTCTCAGCAACTCGCTCCAGGTATTGACGATGCTTGTGTTCTGCATATTTTCATTCTTAACCTTTGGAACCTCTTGTTCTTCTCTTAGCTAATGAGATAGGTCATCTCCATTCTCCCATTGCTTTCTTTTTCTCATTTTTACTTTCTTCCTGGCTGGAGATTTCTTCTCATCATTCTTTTGTTCTGCTTTCTTATCTTTAGTGATCGGCTCATCTTTATGCTTCTCTGCAGCTAAGAATTTGATGACATCTTCTACATCCTTCGCTTGACTCCTCATCCTTGGTGGATGTCTGACCTTTGATGTACCTAATTTCACAACCTTGGGTGGTGTCGTCATAACAGACTAGAGGCCACCACTCTAGAATTGTCTCACAATGTCTTCTAAAGGTTCCTCCTCGGACAGAACCCACTCGGTGCAATACTATGGATGGGAAATGGCTATGAATTTAGGGAAAAATAGCGCTCTGTAGCTGGGGTATCTCTACAAAAGGAAAACTTTGCAACTTTCTCTATAGCTCTCTGAAATTGCCAAAGTAACCCTTCCGTATGGATGATATTTATATTTATAACAACGGTGATACTCTGTGACTCAACGGTCCTGTAGACTAGACCCGTTGGCAGTATTAATTACATGGACAAGACAACACTTGTCATTTCCATCCTCATTAATTACTAAAATATGATCAAATTTCCCTCGAAGCATGTGTGCAGGCGCCAGTCTCATCGAAGATTTTACTAAATCAAGAAAAATCATTATACTGTTGCCAAATCTAGGGCAATGGATACCTGTCATATCCGGATTAACTGCTTGTTAGAGGGCGAAGTGACTGGCCCTCTGTCCTTTTTCAATACTGGCTACGTGGCACGGGGAAACATCTCCTTGCTGCGATGCCTCACCGCATCACCTGCGCAAAACAAGTTAAAATTTTTCTCCTTTTTATTTTTATTTTTAATTTTAACCGCAAGCATCCTATGACTTGTGCAAAATGAACCGTCCTCATGCGATTCCTTGTACTTAGAGTATCTGCCAGTGTAGACTAATTCCCGGTGTGATGCCTCTTTTCAACTACACTGGGCATCTGCACCCTCATACACTATCTGAGTTAGGCGTAAGAGGTGGGGTGGCTATCACTATAGAGCTTGAGCCTGCTACCATTAATCAACGTGGGAAGAAGCTCCCCTGTCAATTTGCTGATCTGAATGGCACCTCCTTCTGTAACATACTAAATGTGATATGGCCCCAACCAATGCGTCTTGAAATTTCTTGGAAACTTAATAAACTTACTGTCATAAAGGAGCACTAGGTCTCCTATCTGAAAAGTTTTGCTCTTAATGTGCCTGTCATGCCAAGCTTTTTCTCATGCCTTCTGCACTTTTTGATGGAATCCTGTGATGAATCTGTCTTCCTCTAAGGAAAGCAGCTGCGCTAGTCTTTCATTCATCATGTCTGTATCAGCCATCCTAGTGATTTGAGCAACTCTTAAACTGGGGAGAATATATTCCATAGGCATAACAACCTCTTGTCCATACACCAAGCTGAAAGGTGTATGCCCTGTAAGTTTCTTGCATGTAGTCCTATAATCCCATAATACAGTGTTAACCCTGAGGTCGCAATCATTTCTTTGGCTGTTACAGATCTTAGTAAGAGCATTCTCTAGAATCTTGTTAAAGTCCTCCACCGTACCATTAGCTTGAGGATGGTAGGGAGTGCTCTTATGGTGCTGTATCTGGAATTTCTCTGTCAAGGCCTCAATGGTGTGGTTCAAGAAATGGATGCCTTGATCACTCATCAAAATTACTGGACATCCAAATCTACTGATGATGCTTTCAAAAATGAATTGTGCAGCTATAGGAGCATCACAATTCCTTACTACTATTGCCTCTACCCATATGGTGAGGTATTCTGTTCCTGTGATGATGTATCTCGCACCAGTTCATTTTCCTAGTGGGTTGATAGGACCCACAAAATCTATAGCCCATTTGTCAAATTCTCACAGCGTAATCTGTGGTCGCAGCAGCATTTCATCTCTCCATGAAGGTTTTCCTACCCTCTAGGAGATATCACAGAATCTGTGAAACTCCTTAGTATCTTTGTCTAAAGTAGGCCACCATAATCCAGCAGCTAATATTTTCTGAGCTGTCAGCTTTCCTGCGAAATGACCTCCTGCGGCACCTGAGTGTGCTTCTCTCATAATGGCCTCTTTCTCATATGGCATAACACATCTGCGCACGACTTCATCTGGATCTAGCTTGTATAAGTGCCCTGCGACAAATGTGAAGTCTGCTGCTTTAACAACCAGTTGTTTCTTTTGATGGTTAGTAAACTCAACAGGTGCCCATCCTATGGTGAGAAAGTGAATGATATCAACGTAGTACTCATTTGCAATCTGAATGGCAAAAAATTGCACATCTAGTAAATTGTCCTCTAGGTTACTTGGTTCTTCTCCTGAGTCTATCCATGATAGATGATCAGGTCCGGAATTTAATCTTCCTGGTTTTACAATGATTTCAAAACCGTACTCCTGAAATAGGAGTAACCATCTACATATTCTTCCCCCTAACACTAGTTTATTGACCAAGTACTTTAAAGTGAAATGGTCAGTGAACATCTTGAATGAGGCACCTAGTAGGTAGTGCCTGAATTTCTGTAGAGCATACACCATGGCTAATCCTTCTCTTTCCGTAGTGGTGTAGTTCTTTTCTACAGTGGATAGTTTTCTACGTGAGTATGTGATAGGGTGATCGATACCTCCTTCTCTTGGCTGTGTTAAGATGATCCCCAATGCGATGCCAGATGCATCCACATGTACATGAAATGGCTTGGTCCAGTCTGGAAATACTAAGATGGGTGCTGTAACCATGTTTTCTTTGAGAGTGTCTAGACTTTTCTGGCATTCCTCATTCCATAGGAATTTTACATCTTTCTTTAATATCTTTTCCATAGGTGATGTGATCTTTGCATAACCTTTGATAAATTTTCTATAGTACCCGGTGTGACTCGGTACTGTCTTTAATTGCTTGACTGATTTGGGTGCTAGAAGATTTACAATGATGGAAATATTTGTAGGATATACCATCAAGCCTTGTGTGCAAAAAATGTGACCCAACAATATACCAAATGGCCCACAAAATATACATTTCTTTAAGTTCAAAGAAATCTGGTACTGCCTACATTTCTCTAACATCAGTCTTAAATCTCCTATGTGCTTGTCGATTAATCCAAATACAGTCCAGTCATCAAAATAAACATCTAGGAATTTATCTATGTATTATTTAATTACAACTACTACTACTCTTGAAAAGATAGCTGGTGCATTTTTAAGACCAAAGGTCATTACCGTATACTGGAATGAGCCCCATTCTGTCGCAAAGGTGGTCTTATATCGATCTTCTGGATGGATTCTGATCTGGTGATAGCCTGAAAAGTCATCAGTGAAGGAGTAGACCTCCTGTCCTCCCACGTTGTCTAACACTTCATCAGTAAACGGTGTCGGGAACGGGTCATGAAGTGACGCATCATTGAGTTTACGCAGATCAACACAAATTCTGATTTCTCCTTTAGTTTTCTTTTCTTGCATGACCATGGGACTAACCCATTCACTTTATTCCACTGGCTCAATGATGCCTATTGCTAGCATCTTATCGATCTCATCCTTAACTTTTTCTTTGTGCCGAGGATTTAATCTGTATGGACGCTGCTTAACTGGTTTAGCATCCTCTTTCAATGGTATTCTCATTACTCCCAGATCTCCTACTATTCCCTTCATCTCTGTGAACTTAGTGGGTCATAAGTCTTGATAGTCATGTAACAGATCTGCAATGTGTCCTGCCATTTCATCATTCCAATAGTCTCCAATGGATGCAAACTTTGGTTCTGTGTCTGTGCCAATGTTGATATTCTTAATCTTGATAGGCTTCGTGATAGCTGGAATCTGTAGCTTTGGTCCATCAACATCGTGAGTCCCTTTTGAATCCGGAATTTTGATGCTACGAGGATCCTCATCCTCATCCTCTGGTTCTGCTATGAAGTTATAACACTTGAGTTCATCTTTTAACCGGATGGCCCACTCGGGTTGAGTATGTACTGATAGGGTATAGTCCTCAAATATCTTAGTCTTTATGACGTCTATAACCTAATCGATACTTGGATACTCAGATTCAAAAGCGAAAGTGAGTTCAAAGCTGTCTATCATAAGTGGCCATGTAATGGTTCCTCTGTGCAACTCAGTCTCAGTGTACTAGTTCTTTGGAATTGGTTCTAAAGTGTGAATGAATAGGTGAACCCATTCATCCTCTGGAATGTTCAACCAATTCTATTCACACATTTTAATATGTGACCTAAAGTCACTTTCTCATGTGTACTTCTATTGTAGATACTCCTTGTCGTTAGAGAACCTGATCGCCATTAATCTATTGAAGTCATCCCATGATGCGATATGTTCTATATGTGGATGCCACCATCTTGCAGGTGTGGCTCTTATTGCAAGGTCAATGACTTACATCCTCTGCTCCTGAGGAAATTCCTATTCAAACCATTCTAAAAAGTCATTGACTTCTGCTAAGCCATCAAACGATGGAGTATCCTTCATCTCTACGCCAATCCATCGTAGTGACTTAGTCATAAACACACATTTGCGAGCTGAGACTTCATAAAGTCTATTCTGCCAGTTCTATAGACCAACATCTAAGTCTGATGCGCATGAGCTATCGCATCGCCAACTAATGTTCCCTTCTGTGGTTGGATTGATGTAATCACTCTGGTTAGCCGTCATCTGATAGAGGCTCTCCATATTATGTGCCTCATCCTCTGCTTGGATAGGTTCAATATATCTGGGACCCTGAAAAGGATCCAATGGTGCGATGACTCGAATCTGATTGTCCTCGAAGGTCATTTGTCTCTTATTTAAATCGATAACAGCCATGTTACCGATTTCCCAATCAATACCTAGTAGCACTGGGTACGGTCTACTATCGCCAATGATTTCTATAACTTCAAAGTCTGTAAAGTTGCGAACTCCGTCAATGTCAACTGGTACTTGCAGTAATCTACCCAGTGGTGATACCTGCTGCTGATTGGCTAGTCTCAGATGGATAGGTGATCTGGCTAACTTAGGGCTACCCATCTGTTCCCATGTCTGCTTAGTCAGAACATTAACTTTCGATCCTAAGTCTAGGATTACCTCGTCGATTTCAAATTCTCTGACTTGTGTTGTGAGTCGCATCTCTCTTCCTGTTCTTAAATATCCCATAATATTATGAACAACACATTGCGCACTGCTCATGGAAGAAGATGGCTGACACTAATCTATGATGCGTTGAAGCTCTCCAATAGCTTTCTCATTTCTCACGAGTTTTAAGCAACTCCGCAGGAAGGATTGTACACTTCCTGTTGTCTCATCCTCGTCGCATCTTCCCGATGTGGTAGCTTGCAATGTCTGCATAGGACTGGCACTATAAGGTGTTTGTTGTGGTACGCCCCTAGACGGCTGTACCTACGATCCTGGTTGCGTAGGGTAATTAAAGAAATTTTTAGCTTCTTGAAATGTTTCTTTATTCTTCTACAGGTTGAGTGGTGTTGATTTAGCAGTGGCCTTGCGCACCCACTCTGGACCTATGTTCTTTTGGGTATCTGACAATGTCCCACTGGTGGAAGCACCGCTGCGAGCCACAATGTTGACTCTTGGTTCTGGTTCCTGCTGCTCAGCTGCAATAAGCTGAATGTTCTAGTGTGCTACTAGATTAGGTTCCCTGATCTTGGCTATCAAGGTAGGACATTATTCTATAGCGTGATTGTAAGATTTGGAATAGTTACATGTGGTAGTAGGGTTCTAACAGTCCCTAGCATAATTTCCTACAACTCCACAGTTGTAACAAGTGATCGGTCCACGACCATGGCCAAATACTTCACCACGGCCAAAGCCTCCTCCATGGCATCGTCCTCTTAATCCTCCTCCATGGCCTATAGGAGTCGGTTCATGCTGTGGTCCTGCTATTTGACCTTGTGTCTCTGATTGGACTCTGTACAAGTCATGTTTTCTATCGACCATGAGATCATAGGCTCTGCAGGTATGGTCATCATGTCCTATTGACTTACAGAAGGTACAATATAAGTTCTTAGGTGTCTGTACATACTTCTAAAGTAAAGGGAATTGCTGAGGTGGATTTCCTCTTGTTCTGCATAGTTCACACCACGGCCCTTGATTTTGTGCTAAGGGGTTAGGAGCCCCACTTGCTAAGTATTCAACAAATACTGGATAGTTATCTTTAGTATGGCCTTGTGCTTTACACTTTATACACCATATTTCTTGTGCAATCTCTTTTACTTTTCTAATCTCATGCATCTATAACGTGAGATTTGCTAACTGGTTTTGCAGGTTTGTAATACCTATACTGGTCTCAGCTAGAGGTGACACCTCTAGTTTCATTTCCATCTCCAACGCGTCATCCTACATCTAGAGTTTCTGCTGCATCAGTGGATGTCTAATATGTGGGAACAGTGCTGTAATGAACCATTCCTTATGCTACTCCGACGTAAACTCAAAGATAACTTGGTCTATGAGGGCTTTGAATTTCTTATCAAAGTCCCATAATGACTCTGTAGGTAACTGTTTAATGTCTTTGAGCTCTGTGATACACTACGATTCAGACTTGGGCTTCTTAAATTCTTTAATCATGGCAGTCCGGACTTGTATAAGTGTTCTGGGTGTCACCAAGGTATACTTTATATACCATGTTAAGGCTCGTTCCCTCAGTGTGTTGACCAACTGTACAAGTTTAATATTATCATCGTGGATTCCTTTAATGGTCCACACGGCTTCACATAGAAACTAGTGCTGCTCTGGGTCTTCTGCCCCTGTACCCTTAAAGGTAGGTAACTTCATGTCATCCCCCATTCTATTTCTACATGGCAGATGCTGATTTGTTGTGTTACTACCACTCGGTGGTGTAGATGTAGGTGATGTAGCAATAGTGTGTATTGTATGTGAGCTACTAGATGGAGTTCCTATGGGATTATTCTGAGTTCTGATTGATTTCTATGGAGTGTAAGGGTGGTGAGGGATACCCCCTTCTATTATTTCTGTATTACTCTGACTCTGTTCTCTAGTATTATCTAAACTGTTTTCAAAGACAGAAGATCTAAAGTCTACTTTATATTTCTTTCTACTACGTGTACGTCCAAGTTCATCAAAATCACTCTCAAACTCTTGTGACATTACACTTATTTACTTATTCATCTGAGACTATATCCATTACTCATTTTTCATGTAATAACATCTTAATGGACAAGTTTAAATATTTTAGATACTTACCACGATATCCTTTGAAGAAGTACCGCTCAGCCTCGCTGAAGCTTTTTCTCTGCTCAACTGCAAACTATGTGATGAAGCCTTCTAGCACACTCGCAAGCCAAAAGTCTACTACTCGTGAAATGGGATTATTGACTCTCCTGACAGTCTGAACCAGCTCCGGTGTCCAGACAATGTTCCTTTTCTTCTTGAATAT
Source organism: Pseudotsuga menziesii (assembly GCA_001517045.1). Taxonomy (NCBI): domain Eukaryota; kingdom Viridiplantae; phylum Streptophyta; class Pinopsida; order Pinales; family Pinaceae; genus Pseudotsuga; species Pseudotsuga menziesii. Next base: position 163,065 of record LPNX011027312.1, on the reverse strand, counting down.
GTTCTTATCAGTCAACTTTGATAACCAGTCATACAACTCATTTCCATAGGTCGCAAAAAATATCGTATGTATATCAGTGAAGATATGTTTTTGTAACCAGTCCTCTGTACTCAGTCTAGGACTCTTGTTTTTTTTTTCAGCAAATTTTCTTTCTATAGACCCAACCCACTGGTTGAGTTCTTCTTTAGTAGGATGCCAATAGAACATTATCTCTCCAGTTTGTTCAAAACCAGCAACGGAACCATTTTTTGGTTACTATGGGCAGACCCGGGTTTACTTATAATGTACCACCAACACTCCTAACTCACTATCCCTTTCGGAAACAGACCACAGAGCGGCCTGAAGTCTCACCTGAGTGATCTCAGATGGGTTGGATAAAGACTCAAGTTTCCTTAACCAGGTTCTGATGCATCCTGATGTCTCTCAGCTCTTCTTAGCCAGTGAGTTCTTTCTGTGAGTCGCAGTTCTCCCTTCCTCACGGACTCTGATAGGGAGAGGAATCCTATTGCATCGCAGTGACAAGGATGATGCGCAAACTCTCCCTGCCGCGGTTCTCCCTATCTGTGATATCTCACACCGCAACTCCTATGTCGGTGCGATACCGCCTTGTGTCAATATGATATCTCCTATAGTATGACCCAATGCGACTCTTGAGGTCCAAAGGGTGTCTCACTGGGAGGAATAACTCAGCTAATCTCCAACAGGGTGTTGAACAACCTTACACAAACTTCACAGTTCAACACACTCACACTGCTATGCTGAACTTACTGAATAAGTATACAGGAGGCACTTAACAGAGTGATTATTACTGTGTGGAAGGAGCACTAATAACCTCATAAACAGGCAATTGATACATTTAAACTAGCCTTTAACCTTCTATAATGTTTTAATTGAATGAGAACATATAGACATTTACTAACTGATATACGGCATTCATGTAATAGATAACCGATAGCAACTAGGTAAAATACAATCACATGAAGCAATCACATAACACACTGATTTTACGTGTTTCACTTCCAGGGTAGAAGCTACGTCCACGGGAACTGGTTTATATATTATAACTTGGGAGAGTAAACACAGTTCTGCTGCAACCTCATATGTAGCAGAGATCTTCTGGGTAACCCCGCGCACATTGCCAGGAGCCCTTCTCTCTTAGATCTCTTCTCTTCTTATATTGCTTCTCTTACAATATACTCTTTGTTACGGAGAGAAATTCCTTTGGCTTGGGGTACCACAACAGATAGCTTTGAATCCAGAAATCAATCTTTCCCAATATGCAATAGAAATAAAATGTCTAACACTAAACGATCAGACCTCGTACCTTATTCCGGATGGTTGAAGTAGATCCCCGTTGAGCTTTCCAATCTTCAGCTTGAATTGATATAACACTTCCTCAACAACAAGTAAACAATACAAGCATACTATATATCATGGTGTTAGATCTATTCTACCATATATAATCAATAATGTAAAAGCATTTGACATATTCCAATGGATACAATATTCAATCAAATACACATCATTGGACAGGAAAAGATAGTTCTTATTAATATAAATCAGAGATTACAAGATAGATACAACCTCTGACGGCACGTTTGCAAACCGAAGAAACTGAATCCCCCACTTGGGTCTCCACCAACTCAATCCTCCATCTCACTATAGCAATCTCACTAGCAAAAGGCAAGCTTGGGAAGAACATAAAAGTGCTCCAAAGGGACAAAGGGATGCAGACTCAAGTATAAATTCTGACAACAATGGACTATAGTTTCGTTGCTTTCAATCTCTCTATATTCCTTCAATGTACCAAGGGGTTCCTCATATAGCTTCACAAGGGATAATGAAGGGTCGAATCTGAGCGATCTCAATGCATATGGAAGGCCAGGAGTCGAATGAGTCGAATCCATGTCAAGGAAAACTCCAAAAAGATTTGGATTATGCACACATCCTGATGTACGCAATTATAGGAGTCAAACCCGTGTATGTACGCGGTTATCGGGTAAAAATCTGTGTATATCATTTTTCATATAGTTTTAGGGATGATCAAGGACACATCAAAGGATAAAAAATGGTCCATGGGGTCTAAAGAGTCTGCAGCAGGACAGGGGAAGGCCATACAAAGTTTGATTCACCTGGAGTGGTGAAATCTGCTATAACAGATGCCCCCTAATGTCTGAGGTCAGAGGGGTCATACAATGGCCAAAATACATTATAAGTCCATCCCATAAGTGGAGTGATGAAGGATCCCAAATGGAAGACTAGCCACCCAATCAGCATAGTACAATGATGCAACTCTGCATATAACTACAAGTACATATAGCAGTCCCAGATACATCAGAGTATAATGGCCATGAATAGGCATAATACATGACATCACATATGTGGTCATCGCCACGTACAATATACATAGATTCGAATCTCCATGATGAAGATATACAAAGGACCATGATCTCCAAAATGGCTGAAGATATACAATAGATCAAGATCTCCATAGTGGCTAGAAATGTCTAACATACACTGGAATGAAGTCACGAGAGCTGAAATCTCATGAACACTGGCACGATCAAGGAGGTAGCATATAAGATATGCCACCAGTATAGAAGGTCTTCTACACAAACCGCTACGAGTACATGTCCTACTATGTGAATAGAGGTGTCGAGGTCGAACATAGTAGTCCATCATCTGATTATCGGTCAATGATGTATACCGTTAACAAACGTGAGATTACCCACCGATAATGAAAATGGGAATCAAGGTACTAGAGTGAAAACTAACAAGTGTGAATAGATGTGTTGAGGTCAAACACTTGAGAGAATCCATCGATCAGGGGACATTGATGTATTCCCAAGAAACTATCGATGGTGAGAGAACCTACCAATGATGATTTCAAGT
>LPNX011027312.1:135988-160157 GCA_001517045.1 Pseudotsuga menziesii | reverse complement strand
CTCAAAAGGACTCTAGATTCCAATCCCAGAATAAATGATCTGAAGTCGATGGGATGAAATCCGCTAGAAGGAGGGCATTAAGGCATCCCCCATCATCCAACATGAAGTACTCAGCAAAGATGTCTAATGTGGAAGGACTCGATCATAAGGTGCACGAACCAGTAACTGTACCGGGAATGGCTGACATGCATAGTCAAGATAACTGAGGAATGGCCAACGCGGTTTTCAAATTCCTTCAAACAAGAGCATAACGGCATATGGTGATTGAATGAAGGTAGCACAGACTCGATATACAAACTGGGACATCTCTGTGACATAGGAGGCATCAACAGAGGCTCCATATGGACTGGAATCTTAACTAATCGATGGAGATAAACTCAGATAAACGAGTACAGCTCCTAAGTCAAACTATAACCCAACCAATGGATGTTATATACATTGATCTGTTTGAAGGTGGCACGACTCAACAGCTGACAAAGATAACATATTTCCTTGTCTGGATTTTTGGTTTTTAAATTTATTTTTTTTTGGACTTTTTCAGTTATTTGAAAAGCTTGAAAAAAGAATAAACTAGCTTTATAGTTACAAACTAGGAGGAGATGAGTGTCATCAGGGTAAACAAACTAGTTCCAAGCAGTGGAACATACCTATGCTCAATGCAAGGATACATGTGTAGGATATCACCACTCGGGGGAAAATCCCCTCCCGGTACAAAGGGAAATCAAGCTACGAAGGATATATAAAAAATGGCTCTGCATGGCTAGACATGAGACAAGCTCGGGCTATATGGCTGAAACACAATGTCAGGGGAGCCGGCATAAAGCTCAATAAGGCAGGAAAATCTCATGATAATGCATTCACAACTTGACATAGGGGGAGTCCGAAGGGAAAGAGGCTAGCATAAGATCAAGAGGAGTATGAGGCTCTTACGAAATGTCATGGCGGTACTATACAATGGACTCCTGGACCTAAGAGAGGACTCACGGCATGGGCAACAAATGCAAAGGGGAGCTAACTAGGACACCCATGTATCCGAAAGATCTACCATTCACATAGTACCACTCCTAACAGTAGCAATAAAAGTTCCATGATACCATGGAATGGGTTCATACCTAAGGTTAAGATGGAACGGTCATAAGGCAATGCATAAGTGCAAGCGGATGTAATATCCTAACCTATATGCCAGTTTAGACATAATACCTATGACAGGCACGAATGGGTGGAAACCTCGGAGAGAGTGTACAAAACTGGACCCTACATGGTAACCATATTAGTCCAAAACAAGCCAAAATAGTCAATAAAGAATCCACACTATAGGATATAGGGAGGAATAATCATGAAAACTGCACCCAAAGGAAACAGTACGGTGAACAATGGGACATAAAAAGGAAAGTAAGGTGTAGACCCAATGTTCATGCATCCACTACCACCCCCATGAGGGTGACCACTAGTGTAAATACCAAGAGAATGGAGTCAATATCCTCCACAAATGGAGTAGAGGGCAGAATATGACCATTCCCAAATCCACGAGCAGGGTAAGGGGCTGTGATGCCCCTAAGTCTGACACCAGAGTCCGTACTAGAACCAAAGACAGGTGATAAGATACCAGGCATGCCAAAAATAAAAGGACCCAAACTCAAGAGAGCATAAATATACTCAAGTCACCACGATCCCAAAGGCAAACTAGTGCACAAAGAGCACACTCCTAAGAAAATCTATAGCCAAAATACAAGCAAACCAAGGGGAGGATATGTGAGCTCCTGAATGCAGCAGGTATGTCTCTCCTAGGAGAGGCTCGAAACTCCCATACACTACAAGCAGAGGTATGTAACCAATTATAGTGGCCCTCAGCTACAACACGTAAAGTGACTGTGCTGTCTGACCCCAACCTAGCCGGGACACCTGCAGAATAACCTCTACAAGTACCCCCTCGATATCCTAGGTAAGGTCACTGAGGTCACCTCAATATAATCAATGCTCAAGCAAACAGTCGCAGGAGGGATTGACCATATGGGCAGGGTAGCAAATCCCAAAACTCTCAAAAGAGCCCCCAGATACGAATACAATCCTTGAAATATCTCCGGTGCTACTCAGTTATGACTAGGGGTCATCCTAATCAATAACCGCTCACACTGCCTCGTGCTTAACTCCCGTTTGAGAGGAAGATCCTGAGAACAATGGTTATACCAAGGATTTCACAGACTCACCTGGATAGACACATACATGCTATTGTTTAGTGAGCTTGGAGAATTAACTTAAAATGAACTATTCCAAGATCCTAAAACCTAAGCTTGTTGGTGCACCCTAAAAAATAAAAGAGTGTAATTCATTTTATTATGCGTTGATTTTAATTGGATGTAATTACTCAAAGGGAAATGGCCGTGCAACTAGTGATATGAAGACTCAGTAGTGAAATAAATATGCACACCATAACAAACAATGCTAAGTGAAATCTTTGTCAAATGAAAAATAGGGTATGCCACTACATGAGATGCATAAATATATATTCCTTTCTGAATGCCAATGCAATCCTTCCTATATGAAAGCCTCAACACTACTCTCATCCAAGCAATCCAATTCAAGTACCTCCTCAAATCCATATCTAAGACGCAAGTAAGAGTGAAACTACTTTGTACTTTTCAATATAAAAGAATGAAAAATGCAATAAAATTCATCTAAAACTCTCAATCTCTACAGCAAGTATAAAAGACAAGCCCAGCAAGACACCAAGACAAAAAGAGTAATGCACTAATGGAAAAACAAAAAGGAAAATGACTAAAACTACTTTCAAAGAAAAATCAATGAAAAAGCGGTCTCCGGTCACAAAAGAAGCATCCAACATACAACATTAGACCCAAGGAAGACCCAACCACACTCACAACCCACCCAGCAACTTCCCATAACATCAAACTCACCAAAAGGGAGGATGTATGTGACTGTTTAAAGAACAGCTGTGTATATATGTGACTTTTGGCCAAAAATCTCGTGTATGGGCATATATATGCGAATTTTGGCCGAAACTCCACGTGGACAGAGAAGGAAGTGGTAAAAAGTAGGCCAAGGGTCAAACAAATAAAGGGGAGTGTCAATGGATGAACATACTATAAAATGCAACCTAGAAACAAGGAGAAACAAAGAGCAAGTCAACAATATCAATCCCATTGTACCGATAAAAACCCCCAAAGGAAAAATGACTAGGAACTCCCTAGCAGAGTCGGCAATTCTGTTACGGAGAGAAATTCCTATGGCTTGCGGTACCACAACAGACAACTTTGACTCCAGAAATCAATCTTTCCCAATATGCAATAGAAATAAAATGTCTAACACTAAACGATCAGACCTCGTACCTTATTCCATATGGTTGAAGTAGATCCTTGTTGAGCTTTCTAATCTTCAGCTTGAATTGATATAATACTTCCTCAACAACAAGTAAACAATACAAGAATACTATATATCATGGTGTTAGATCTATTCTAGCATATATAATCAATAATGTAAAAGCATTTGACATATTCCAATGGATACAATATTCAATCAAATACACATCATTAGACAGAAAAATATAGTTCTTATTAATATAAATCAGAGATTACAAGATAGATACAACCTCTGACGGCATGTCTACGAACCGGAGAAACTGAATCCCCCACTTGGGCCTCCACCACCTCAATCATCCATCTCATAATAGCAAGCTCACTAGCAAAAGGCAAGCTTGGGAAGAACACAAAAGTGCTCCAAAGGGGCAAAGGGATGCAGACTCGAGTATAAATTCTAGCAACAATGGACTATAGTTTCGTTGCTTTCAATCTCTCTATATGCCTTCAATGTACCAAGGGGTTCCTTATATAGCTTCACAAGAGATAATCAAGGGTTGAATCTGAGCAATCTCAAGGCATATGGAAGGCTAGGAGTTGACTGAGTCGGATCCATGTCAAGGAAAACTACAAAAGTATTTGGATTATGCACACATCCCGATGTACATGATTATAGGAGTCAAACCCATGTATGTACGAGGCTATCGGGTAAAAATCCGCATATATCATTTTTCATATAGTTTTAGGGATGATCAAGGACACATCAAAGGATAAAAAATGGTCCATGGGGTTTAAAGAGTCTGCAGCGGGACAGGGGAAGGCCATACAAAGTGTGATTCACCTGGAGTGGTGAAATCCGCTATAACACTCTTCCTCTCTCTCTCTCTCTCAATCCCTGTGGATTGTTACATGCATACTCTAGGAGTCAGCTACTGGTTACAGTAAGATACTACAGACTGAATAATAGAACCAAAGCTTGACTCTATTACAATACAAAATAACTATGAGCTAACAAACTACTGGACTCTCAGACTGCCTAACTATCTGAATAGCTACAGGTTATCTGACTAGCTAACCTTTTACAATACAGTTTACATCCCTTTATAGGTGGCCCGAATGTCTCACCTTTACAACACTGTGGGCCTGTACAAACAGTAACCCAAAAACCCTAACTGTGACAGTCGGTCTATCTGTACTTGAACTGCTGCTTTTCATCACACTATAGCTTCCTGCAGTCTTCCACGCTTCTCGGCGCTGATCGTGGGTACTGGGCGCCGCTTCCCTTTCTATCCTTTGTATTCAATACCTTGGCCTCCTTGCTCCTTTTCCTTTATGCCCTTTTCCTTTATGAGGGTAGCGGAGCCCTCTTGTCTTCCGTCGCTGCCTTGAATGCAGTGGGTGAACTCTCTCTTCTCGGCTGCTGCCTTAAGTGCAGTGGGTGAGCTCTCTCCCCTCGGCCGCCCAGGTACTATCTTCTCTTGACTTCCCTGGCATGACATGGCAGCTTTTCCTATAGCTGCGGGACGCTACTCCAACACCAATATGGATAGATGATTCTTCTTTAGTCTTGGTACAAACAAGACATCCTTCATTTTCATAGAATTTCGAGAGTCTAGCTTGTAGGAGGATTCACTACTACCTTTTATGGGATATTGGCAGTCATCCCCAAGTTTTACCTTATGGGATGAATTATGTTCGGATAGTTTCCTAAAGGATTCCTTGAATCCTGTCATGTGTTTCAAAGCCCCACTATCAATAAGCCATTGTTTGCTTCCATGAGTGATAGTTCCCATGAGAGCAGAGATCAGAACATATTCTTCCTCACTTGAAGAGTCTTTACTTTCATGTTTTACTCTCTTTCTGGGAGGATCATCATCCTCAGCAGTGTGAGCATGATGTCTTATTTTGGAGTTCTTCTTCTTTTTGGATCCATTCATATTCAAGGGACAATTTCTAGCAAACTGTCATATTTCATCACATGTATAACATCTCAATTTGGATGGATACTTTCATACAACATTATTTTTCTGATGAGAATGCTTACCTTGGTGATGATGATTTTTCCTTATTCCTTTCTTGGAGTGTACCATGAGAGCTTGATCTTCACTTCCCATCTTTTCTTCTTGAGCTGCTATTCGAGATTCTTCTTGTGAACATTCTTCCCACAATCTACTGAACTTGACTAACTTCTTCCTGGCACAAATTCCTTTGATGAAAGAATCCCATGACCTAGGGAGACCATTCAAGGTTGTCATCACAATTTCTGCATTCTCCAATTCTTCATCTATTGCTTCAAGTTGTTCTTTGATCTGGGAGACCCTTGTGAAGTATGACTAGATGGTAACCTCATTCTAGATCTTTACATTCTTCAACTGGTTCCTTAGAGTCATCTTCTAGTTTATGTTCTTCCTTTTAAACAATTTGGTTAGGGCATCAAACATAGCTTTAGGTGTCTTGAGGGAGGACACCTATGGTATGAGGTGATCCTTGATTGAATCAGCAATAATCCTCTTTTCCATAACCAAATTATTCTTATGTAAGTAATTAGCCTCATCTCCTTCTGGAACTGGAACCTCCTTACTGATATAGGAGTTGAACTCATTTTCTTCCAGGACCAAGGAGATCCTATAATTCCAGGATCAGAAGTTATCAGCTCTCTCAAGCTTTTCATCAATCTTGGTATCATGAGACATCTTAACTGAGAACCTCAAATGGAAATACAAAAGATTTTGATCTTACCAGGTGAAGATGTCGGATCTGGATTTGGAGCTGAAATTCTGCAGTGTTTGTTCAGGAGCGGATTAGGGTTTTTCTTTTCTGGAGTCTTGTTCAACCAAATGCTTTGATATTGATATCTAAACTTTCATTTTGGGGAGGATATCAATCCATTTTTGGGATCACTGAAAAATTCCACTTCTGTGAAAAGCCCTAATTTTTGGCAGCAGTGTCGGGTCCAAAACTAAAAAACGTCAGAATTAGATTCTGCTTCGACAAAAATATGCGCCCTAGGGAGGAGAGTTATTCCAACCTTATTTTGCTGAAAATATGTGGAGAGAGATCCACAAATTATGAAGCCCTAGTTCCCGCAGGTGCACAATGTCTTCTTCTCAGGTTAGCTCTGATACCATGTTATATTTTTAACATTAAGCTAGCATTATATTAGGATATTTAACTGAGAGAATAACAAGCACATCAATCAAACATAAGAGACAATGAACACAATATTTTTCCTCAGGGAAACTTTAAATGGAGAAAACCCCGCAAATTCCTTAGAGATAGAATCAACACCAAAAGTAAAACCCAAAACAGTAAGATGATCTCCTGACAGTAGTAACCTTGTTTCTTCCTAGCCCCAGTGTCTTCTTCTTCCTCAGCTATGCACTACAACTAAGTGTGGATGAGTGTGTGATAAATATAGAGCCTAACTCTCTATTTATACTAATTCCTAACTTGACTAAACCCTATTATGGATGACTTCACTAGGTAAGTCTGACAATCCTAGTGCCCCGGAACTGCGGGGACTTTAACCCTTGAACAATAGGAGGGTTACCCACATTGACTTGACATGACTTGTTTACATTATAGAAACTCCTCATAGGAACATCGGGGCATGACATGACTCAATTACATTACAGACACATCCCATAATAAACATCAGGTTACAATACATAAGAAATACAAGTGAATACATTCTGAAGTTACAATTACATCAACAACAATCCCCACCCTATTACTCTCCATACCAAAAACCCCAATAATGGAATAATCCTAGTTGGAAAAACTAGCCACCTTAGTATCCTCCTCCTCAATTTCCACAACAACAATATTGGTCACAAGGGTGGAGAGGAGAGCCATATCCTTAGTCACAACCTAGCCCTCCACCTAGTCATCCTTATCCTTGGAATCAACCGAGTTTCCAGCATCATTTGTCTGGATTTGTACCTCTAGTTCCTCTCATTACATAAAAACCTCATCACTTTTAGAATACAAACCCTCCGCGACCAACATTATTACCTGTACAATCGATACCTAACCCTAATAATAAGCTAACTCAAGCTCTTAACAATATTAAGTTGCAAAGTCTTCCATCCTACCTTGTTTCGACTATACCTATACATGAGATTCAATTACAGTCTCAAAGAGTTGTTAATGATAAACATAGAACATCAGTCATCATTCGTGAGGAAAATGACGAAGAAGAAGATTCAAATGAACCTGTGTATGAGGCCATTTTGGAGGATGTGAATATCTCAAAAGTTCCAGTACCTACCCATCCTCCCCAAGAACTTATTCAGGAACAAATAATTCCTCCATTCCCAGCAAGACTAGTAATAGAAAAACTTGTAGTTCACTCTGAGTATGATATCCTGAATGAATTAAAGCATATATGTATCAAAATCCTGTTATTACAAGCTACTAAGACATACCAATTTATAGTAAGGTGATAAGGGAATTATGCATTAAGCATCTAGGGAAGAAATAAAAAGATCCCCTTACAATTCATGTCATAGGAGAGATGTCTAAATATATGTCAGATTAGTCATGGATTGAAAAATACACAAATCCAGGAGCCCCAGTAGTGACTATAACCATAAATAATAATGCCATAGGTAACACATTAATCGATTTAGGATCAGCCATCAATATCATGACTACCGTAGTTTTGGAATTTTTACAGTTGCGATGATTTCTTTGACCCACCCCTTCAATCTTGGAACTAATAGATCGTACTACGATAAAGCTTGCTGGAGTCCTAGACGACATTGTGGTATCAGTAGCTTCATGGGAATACCCTGTCGACTTCATGGTCATAGAATCAAAGGATCCTTATAAAGGACATCCTATCATCTTAGGAAGACCATGGTTAGCTACTGCCAATGCTTTTATAGGATGTACGGATGGGGAGATGACCATTTCCAATGGGGTGTCCACCCAAAGTCTTATTTTATATTTCCCCAGCACAACCAATAATTAAAAATTCATGGTCGTTAAATTTTTCCTTTGGGGATGAATATTTTGATGACCTTTCTTTTCCTAGTGATTTCTCTTGGGCATTGCAGTAGCAGACTACTCAAAATGTACTCAATCAGTTTATTTCCTCCACCACTAGTATATATATATTCCTCATTCGTTTGCTACATTCGATCAAATATTTGGAGGTGAGTTTCAAGAAACTATACCTCTCTCAATGTTTACAAAAGCACCATGTGTCTTCACCATCGAAGAACATACATGGATTTTCACCATACCTTGTGAAGTTGGCCCTGAAAAGTTTCTGCACATAAATGCAGTGTTAAGTGAAAATCAGCAAGCTCAACTACTTAAGGTTCTTAAAAAACAATCTCGAGCATCTGCGTGGGAATACACTGATATGAAGGGTACACACTTTGACACTTGTATTCACCACATTTATATGGATCCAAATATACCACTTGTAAGACAACCTCATAGGAGGATGAATCCTACTTTGAAGGATATAGTAAAAGAAGAATTACAAAAACTCCTTACAGTCGATTTGATCTATCCTATTTTTGATAGAAAATGGGTGTCTCCTATAGTAGTAGTTCCAAATAAAGTTACAGGGAACTGGTGTATTTGTGTTGATTTTAGGGAACTAAACAAAATCACTCTTAAAGACTACTTTCCTTTCACCTTTATTGACCAAGTATTAGATACCTTGTCATGTAAGCATCATTTATCCTTTCTTGACGGGTATAGTGGATACAATCAAATCATAATAGCTCTAGAAGATCAGGATAATACCACTTTTACATGTCTTTGGGGGACATTTTCTTATCGAGTTTCGCCATTTGGCTTATGTAATGCACCCACTACTTTTTAGTGAGCAGTCTTGGGCATCTTTTCTGATCTTATACATGACTATGTTGAGGTATACATGGATGATTTTACAGCCTATGGAAATACTTTTCAAGAATATCATGACAACCTTGAGAAAGTTTTGATCTGATGTCACGAGACAAACTTAGCTCTTAGTCATGAAAAGTGTAAAATGTTAGTGACTAAAGGTATAGTTCTAGCACACCATATTTCTTCTCAAGGAATTAAGGTAGACCCTGCTAAAATTGAAGTAATAGTTGGCCTCCCCTATCCAAAAACCCAGAAGGAGGTTAGAATATTTTTGGGTCATGTAGGCTATTATCACTATTTTATCGATATCTTTACAAATATACCTACACCAATGTTTAAATTTCTCATAAAAGATTTAGAGTTCCAATGGACAGAATCTTGTCAAAATTCTTTTCAAATTTTAAAATTTAAATTATCAATACAACCAATACTTAGGGGCGTTGACTGGACCCTTCCCTTTCATATATCTACTGATGCTTCTGATATGGCCATAGAAGGAGTCCTAGGCCAAAAATAAGGACAATCACCTTACGCCATTTATTTTATCAGCAAAACTATTTCTCCTGCCGAATTAAACTATACTATTACCGAGAAAGAATTTTTGGTAGTAGTTTATGCTATTAATAAATTCCATCATTATATTATAGGGTACAAGGTTTTTGTTCAAAATCATCACTCTTCCATTAGATTCTTAATGAATAAACCAATCACTAATGGTAGATTTACCCGGTGGATTCTCCTATTGCAAGAATTTAATATTACTGTCCTTGATCGACCCAGTAAAGAAAAATTAGTAGCAGATTTTATTTCTCGTATACAACACTATAGTGATACTAAAACTATTGATGATACTTTTCCTGATGAACATCTCTTCATTGTGTCTATTCAAACCCCTTTTTTTGATGATATTGCAAACTATCTAGTCACTGGAAAATTACCACACCATTTCGCTCCATATGAGAAACGTCGCATAATAGTACAGAGTTCTAACTATTCCTGGGTTGATAATGATGTCTTTCACATTGGCCCAGATCTCATTATTAGAGGATGTATGCATGAAGATTAAATGACAGACATCCTCCGAGCATGCCATGATGGACCATGTGGAGGACACTTTTTAGATAAACGGACGGCGTACAAAGTACTGCACTCTGGTTATTACTCGATAATAATTTTTAAGGATGCTGCAAAGTATGTCAAACGATGTGATAGTTGTCAGAGAATGGGTAAAACCACAACATCACATTAGATTCCTTTATAGCCTATTCCAGCTGCAACATTTTCCCAAAAATCCAAAAAAATTTGGGACCCTCCTTTTGCTTATATTAGTTTGATTTTTTTCTTTGTTTTGATTTAATGATTCTTCAGAAAGACTTTTCTAATGCTTGAAATGATCCACTGTTTGTTAAGCTTATCATTGCCTTTAATGTGTTTTCAAGTGTTTGAGTCGGGAGTTTATTTTCTTGCGTTCCCCCCGTTGCGGAGAACTAATAAGCTTTAGCTTCGATGTTGTTCTCCGATGCATTTTTGTCTCAATCGGCTGACTTTTTCACATCGAAATGTTTTTGTTCTATGTTCCCCGCAGTTGTGGACGAAAAATTATGAAGCCTCCCGATAGTTACCTTGAATTTTCATTCCTGCTTTGTTTTTCATCGATCCTTAAGTTTCGGGCTTCTGCCGTTGCGACTGTAGAAAGCACTACCTTTCTGGTCAGTTAGTTGTTTTTTCCTCCAATCTAGACCTTTCCTATTGCGGGCTGTCATGTCCTTTATGATTCCACTGTTGCGGCCCCTTATTCCGCTATCGCTCCGATATTTAGTCATGCGAGCTCCAACGCATTATTGACTTTGCTCGGATGTCTCGGTGGTTCTCTTAGTTGATTTTCCAGCTGACGTTGCAGGAAGAGATATCCTTGTGGCCTCAGATCCTTATGTTTCTATCGTCCGATTTTTTCGTCCCGCCGCTTGTGGTTGACTATATATACGGGGTTGAGTTTGATTATTCTATTGCTATTTTGACTGTCGTGCACTATCATTTTCATGTGCTGTTGTTCGTTCGAGCTCGTCGGACCCCCTGTTGTCGGTGTACCCTCATTTCTAGCTGGCTCAACTGTGGAAGCTTAACAGTCTTCGTCACATCGGTTGCGTAGCAGTGCCAGGTAGGATCTATATGCAATTATCCCATTCCATTCAAGCATTTTGATGATTGTTCCATGGTTAGGTTTTTTCACAGCCATTTCCCCCTATCCCCGTTTTTTACATGCATATATAGTGGGGTTTGTAGCATAGCTTCTAGTGGGTGCATTTTTGACCCACGGGTTAGTTTTCCCCCCTGCGGCTGTTATATTTTAGACCCTGCGCTTGGTGGTTGGGGAGATTGGTGCAGACGACCATTATGCCATCTGCACTAGTCTGCCCCGTATCATGATAGGTCAGTAGGAGAAGTTTTTTATGGTATCTGCCTATGAATTTTGCACTAGTTTCCCCCTCTCATGTTGCCGCATCCTCAAACCATGCCACATTTACCCCGCTAGTTCGAAGCGAACCGGTTCATGATCGGTTTCGAACCCGAGCCAGTTGGGGGTTGTATAACACCGCATAACTGTAGATGGACCATAGACGATGCATATATAGTGTTTCTCCTGAAAGCACATCGTTAAAAAACTTGAATCGGTTCCCTTGTTATTCCACGCAGTGTGATCATCATGGCACCCGTAGAGAGCCCGAGGTCTCTTCATTCCAATGTATATTTTGTTTCTAACTTAAATTCTGTTAGTTAATCCATTTTCAGTGGTAGAAAGAAGTATTTGCATCCACATATTTGCTTCATTTATTTAATTTCAGTCATGTTAAACACCAAATAGGTAAACCACTATACATTGTTATCGCGATCTCTACAACTTGTCTAGAAATGGCCTAATGATTGTAATTGTATACGTTACAGGAAGATTCCGAACTCAAAATGTCGAAGCATCAAAAGAAGAAGGTCCCTGTGGTCGAAGAGGATCTCGACGTGGAAATTGTCACCAAAACCGAGTATATTTATGAGGACACCAAGTGTATAACTGGTGTAGAGCCTGAGTACCAATGGGGAGACATTTATAGGTTGATCATGCGTCGAGAGATGCCTGATATGGGCTTGGAGGAAGAAGGCATATACGCTAATATAGAAAGGTCTTCACTAATGAAGATTGCTACAAGACCAGAGCTATTTCCATGCTCTGAAGTAATTGGGTGGATTCTTCCCAGGGAAGATGTAACCACTATGATCCTTGAGAATGCTGACAAACAAGGCTATGCTGCCTATAGCCCAGGATATGTAGCCCTAGCCTACTACCTGCTAGAAGCACAAATATTCTTAATTGATGATTGGCTAAGAAACATCAGAATGGACCTTGTTGAAACCCTCAAAAGAATGTTGTTGCCTGGAAGAAACTTTAGAACCAGGCCGACGGGAGAGTATGACACTGCAAGCTTAAGGACCCCGTACAGGTTCATTGCCCTAATGCTCAACAAAATTTTTGGAAGAGTGCATGGAAAAAGCTTCAAATTGGAGTGGATGCCCATTATTTTTTATGTTGCAACCCAGGGGACCATTTTCAACTGGGCCAACATAGTGTCAAATAGTCTTTCAGCCTGCTTGGCCTCAGCTTTGGGAGGAGTGTCCCAAAAGAGGTCAGAATTTTACATCTGCTCAATACTCATTGATTGCATACTATGCAATCAACCTTTTCCCGGCCTAAGGTGCATCTAGGATAGGGAGAGGATGCCTGTTTACTCTGCATACAAGCCACTATGGGCTCACAATTACCATAGTCACTACCGAGAGGTCTGTGAACATTTCATCATGCCATTGTATACTCTCATTTTCCTGAAAGAATGTGACTGCATGTCAGAAGAAGCTTTGCAACGAATTGAGGAATATGTTGACTATTACCTGACTGAAGATGGGCTCTACCTCAGAATGTTTGGAGGTTCCAGAGCACCCTCCCTACTGCCCAAATATGCCACAGACTACATCATTCATAAAGAGGCAGTTAGGCAAGTCTTCCTCGATGTCATAGGAAGCTTTTTATTTGAACATAAGAAGGTTTCCTATCCCCCTTTGCCTTTCAAGTTGGGGAGTTATAAGTTTACCAGAGTAAAGAAAGCAAATGAGTTTGTGGAAGAGTTGGATAGGTTTCATTTTGGTGAAATTCCCTTTCACAGGAATGAATCCCACCACAAAGTGGCTGAACACTGCAAAGATAATAAAATCCATTTCAAATACACTCACCATTGGGACAAAGAAGAGTCAGTCTTCCGCAGTGCATTGAACTTGATAGCCTTGAGGAGAAGGTTCAAAAAGAAGATCAATACAAGGGTGGAAAGGGGCAGGATGAATAAGAAAAGGCCCATGAAGAATCTAGGAGAAGAAACGAAGAATCTCAAAGGTTAGCCCAAGAAGCTGAAGGGTGGTTGAAGGAAAAAGAAGAAGAGAAAAGAAAAGCTGCACAAGAGGCAGCTAGGAAAGTAGAAGAAGAGGCCAGACTTGAAGAAGAAGAAAGGAAAAGGAATATTGATGAGGAGATTTAGAAACAAGAGGCAGAGAGGCTGAGGATGACCTAGACAATGACAGAACAGGCAGCCTTTGATATAGCTGACACTCAGGCCCAGGACGTGGAGAACCCAGATCTTTAGGATCCAGAAGTACCTACTGTCAGCACAACTGGACAGTCTATGGTCCCCACACTTAGATTGGTCCAATTTGAATAGAATATAGGGGAAGAAGTCCCTGATTTCAATACTATCTTCTATGACAGGGTAAGAAAGAGAATAGTGAAAATAACTGAAAAGAAGGTTGAAACAGGAGGCTTGTCCGGGAAGATGATAACTGATACGACCATTGTACACGGAATAGACCGAGATACCAGATTCACTATTAGGGCAGGGGATGCATTGATCCACGCTTCGAAGGACAATGTAGACAAGATAATGACATATCTAGAGCAAAATAAGAAGTCTTCTTCTCAACTAAAAGACACATTAAGAAAGGAAAGAGAAGAAATCAACAAGTTGAAGAGAAAATATGAAGACATGCAAAAAGAGATGAAGTCTTCAAAGGATGAACTGTAGGTTCTCTAGGTAGAAAGGAGGTCTATGGAAACTGCACAAGAGTGTCTGGAGAGATTGTAGCAAGAGTATCAATATTTAAGGGCATAAAAGGAGCAGCTGCAAGGAAAGATAGAAGATCTAGAGCTGCAAAAGACCACCTTGGAGGAGAATGAGAGGCAATCTTAAGAACAAAAGACAAAGCTTCAAGAGTAGATCACTTCTCTGATAGAAACTTTGAAGGAAGCCACTGAACAATAGGTTGATCTCTAGCCTTTAAAATATCATGTGTTGGCACAGAAAGCCAAGATGCTACAGTTGCAGATGGCCATTGAAGAAGAAAGATGCAAGGTTTTACAAATAGATGGTCGGTTGGAGGATATTTTGGAGACCTCCTCGTATTTTGTTGATAGATCGCGGGACATCCTAGAGGTCATGATAGAAAGGATGGAAAGGATAGAGAATGATGAGGAAACTCCTATAGAGCTACCCTCGAAGGACAGACAGGCCCTAAAGCAGGATTATGACTTGCTAGAGTTTGGTATTAATACAGCCGAGGAATTCAAAAAGGTTGTTAGCAAAACGAAAGGAGCATGTACATAAATTTTCAGAAGGCTGCTGATTACCTATAACCGATGCCAAGTAGAAGCTAGGTAGAGACTAGAGGCTTTTCTGGAAAACAACTTATTTGTGGAAATTTTGCAGAAAAGGTACCACGAAGAGGAGAGAAAAATACAACATATTAAAGCTCTCAATGACCATAAGTTAAGGAATGAGGTAGATCATTCTGCAGTCAGCGTGAAGCTATTAGAATATCAGCTTCGTTTGAGTGCAGCCAGGATTGAAGCCATCAAGAACCAAGCTGTGAAGTTCGAGATAAACATTTGTTTTTTGGAACCTTCTGGGTTTGAAGGCATCGCCTGAGAGGCTTTAGCTTGGAAGAAATTTTTGAATGCTCAAGTGGGGCCCTCCTCGTGAATGATCATTCACTTTTGTAATATGTAACAATTTGTAACCACTTGATGAAAGTGAAATATTGGGAGGTGAAAAGTTGGGAAGCCCAAGGGTTATTTGTGGGCAGCCCAACAGTCTCATCCTTTTTGTATAAAAATAGATGACTTAGAAGAACAAGGGGCTTTTTTCGGTAAGACAAAGAAGGAGATATTGTAGGAAGAACAACTTTTTTTTGCAATAAAGAATTATTGTTTGCCTGATGGAGAAAGTTTGGTGGAACGTTCAAATGTTATGCTATGGATTGGTGGAAGACGAACTGTTTCGTTTTCCCAACTTTTCCCATTAACTGTGAGATCTTTCTAACTCTTAGAGCCTATGTTCTTTTTTGAATGATTTCTGGTTTAATCTGTGAAACTACCACCATGAGTAATGAATGTTGTTCATAAGCAATTGGCTAACTGATTGTCTAAACATTTGTGATCGTTCATGTGTTGTGGGAAGGAATATCAACTATCTGTAATTTCTCTTTATAATGCATGTACAATATACATTACTCATCGATAAGTTACATTTCAGCTCCCCAGGGATAGATAGATATTTAGATTTACTTTATTTCTATGTATGAGATATAGATGTTTGAGAGTTCTAAGACGAAAGGCAAGAACCCGCACATCACTTTGTGACTGCTCCTTGCATCCTTATCACCCTGCATGTTAATTAGGTACATGCATATCATACATTAATTCAAAAAGTACAAAATAATATACAATGGACCGGGCCGCAACCGGTAAACCCTTTTAGTTTTTGTTACTTGACCTACGGTAGCCGGACCGTAAACCAGATAGATTCCCTATTCCAAACAGTCATGGGCTAGTTGGGAATGTTGACTAGGGAGAATCCCTTGCTATTGTTTCCTGCGAATTTCCAGGGCTCAAGAGGTTTCTGGTGCTAGAAGGAGGGCTTCCAGTGCATGGCTAGCAGTGGAAACCTATTTTCCTGAGATTACCCCACCAACAGATAATTGGAATATTTTGACCTGACACAAGTACTTAGAGCCTGGAAGATCTTGTAGAAGCAAAATTACATGTTTTGTTTCCACCTTTGAAGCAAGTAAGAATGGTTTCACCTTACATTACTCCTTACTTAGGCTCATGTTCTATCACCTTTGATCATGGCTAGTATAAATGTGAATCAACCCAACCCACTGTCGGCTTGGAAAGCTAGATCACCTTTGAACCTAACACCTCCAGTGTATAACCTACCTCAAGATTTTGAGAAGTTACTACCTAACTTTAACCCCAATGAAAAGATTGATGTAGATGACCATTTGCAAAGCTTCTATTTAGCAATAGAAGGCTTAAGGGCTGGACAATACGAGGATGTTGTCTGTAGACTATTCCCACATACCTTTAAAGGAGCAGCAACATCCTGGTATTTTGGGTTTCCTGCAAACTCTATCCCTGATTGGGATACCTTCCAAAGGGTCTTTAGAAGTAAGTACGCATCCCAAAAGACACATGCCTCTCTAATGAAAGATCTTGGTTTGTTAAAGAAAGAAAAGAACGAGAAGGTACATCATTTTACTCAAAGATTTTCAACATACCTAAAGAACTTTTCTGAAACTGACAAACCCTAAGACAAGGCCCTAATTGAATATTATACCTCAGCCCTAGGACTTGAGCTGGCCATGTTTGCCAAAATGAAAGCCAAACCTACATTGGTAGAGACTTATGAAGAAGTAGAAAGGGTAGAGGCTGAAAAGGAGAGTATAGAAGACTATCCTGAGCTACCTGAGGAAAAAAATGCCAAGAAAAGAGATTTATTGCTATCTAAACCTAAAGAGGAGAATGCACATGATTTTGAGGGAATGCTAAAAATGATTCAAAAACTCTCCAACCGAATAATAGATCTGGAAAAAGAAAGGGAAGTTCATAAAACTTATAAACCCTGCTACCAAAAAAGGGAGGATAACAACCAATTGCAAATCCCTACATCTAATTCAACACCAATGAATGTAACAGAGGTAGGGGGGGACAATTTCTGCACTTTTCACCAACAACCTCATTCTTAAAAGAATTGTCCTCAATGGTTAAATTTGATGAAATTGTTAATGAATCAGCTGCTGGACTCTAAATTGACTAAGGACAGTGGTGAAGGAGAAAAGAATAACCAGACCTTAGAGGAACAAGAGGATGATACCATGTTCTTATGGGACGGTGTCTCACTTTTCAATACAGAAGAGAGCACTCTTAAACGTGAAAACACACCAACAGCAATGAAAGACATGAATCTGATAAGTAAAGACAATGCAATAATCTCTAAGATTAAGAAATTGCAAAAGAATGTCAAGAGACAGATAGATGACAATGACGAAGATAAAACTACTTTCAATCAGGAAACAAAGCCAATCAATGAGCCTGTCAAACTTGTGGAAGGACAGATAGATATTAATGAAGGAAACATTGAAAAAATTGAGGAGCTTAAAAAAGATGTACCCACTCAAAACCAACTGGGAGAAGAAGACATCGAACCAGGTTGGGAAGAAAAAGCTAAAACCCCACCTTTTCTTTTGACTCTAGAAGTACTGAATTATAATGTGCATAATTGCTTGGTAGATTCTGGATCATCGGTAAATGTCATGCCACTTGAAGTTTGCAAAAGGATTAATGGGCAGCCAGAGCCCATAGCCTAGGAGGTAGTGCAACTAGATAGAACAAGTGTCAAAGTAGTGGGAGAAATGAAGAATGTTCTCATACGCTTATTTGCAAATAACAAGATATGTCAATTTATTGACATTATGGTGGCTGACATACCGGATGGATATGGGATTATTCTTAACCGAGATTGGTCTGCCAGGTTAAAAGGCTATTTTGCTTCAGACTGGTCTCTTTTATGGTTACCTCTTAAGGGTACCCCAAATCAAATTAAAATCTTGAGAGAGCCCTACATGAAGCATACTGCCACTAACCTAGGAGAAGATAATGAATCTTCTATTTCTGTCCTGGGGAATTATCTAACAGAACTTGAACTAAGATATCATACCTCAGGAAAGGCCAGTTCTATGATTGACTCTCAGCCTGAGCTCCTTCTACTTCCTTAGGCTGATGAGGATGACTGTAGACTAGTAGACATGGTTTCGATTTCAAAAATGGTACAATTAGACCATGGATAGGGTTTTGGCCTATACTACAGCCTATCCCTTTAACTCGTTAGATTGAAGAATTTTTAAGGGTAGGCGCACATTTTTTTTTCTTTTCTTTTTCACTTTGTACATAAATAAATTGATGTTGTTTTCTTTTGGTTTAATGCTTTGATCCTATTTTATTTTTGGTTTAATGATTTGTTGCTAGTTATTTTGGTTTTGAATAAAGAGAGGAAAACTTTTGGTTTCAATGGAAACATCAGGATTCTTAATTAACTGAAATCCTGAGAAAAAGACTGTGCTTTTAAAGCATAGAATGTCTTCTAGTATAATCAGCCATGCATTCAGTGAAGCCCCACTTAACCCCTGTAAATAAATTAGAATTAAGAGGTCTGGAATACTATTTCGAGGCTCCATCCATTTCACATCTAAAACATCCAAGGGAGTGATAGAGAAGGATCCAGGGAAAGGAGGCAAGGTAAACAATGTACTATATATAAATGATCCCATGCCATGTTTTCAGAAAATCCTAAAGGCTATCAAGAGTCAAAACTCCTTAAAGAAACAACACATATCAAAGAAAAATATCAAAAGTATGAATTTCATTTTGCCAAAAGTTCCTCTCCATCTGTGAGATGAAAAGTAAATTCTTCTCTCACACAAAAGGTCACTATGGATGGAGGAACCTGAATAAAATTTAGAAAGTAAGGCAGATGGAGGACTCAAAAGAACTAAAGTTCAAATGGCACAAAAGTGCAATTGGCATGGGAATGAGGAACAAAAGAATAGTGCTATTTACCATCTGTTACAATCCTGTGGTGTCCAAGATAGAAGCTACCTATACACAAGAATAAAATAAAATCTCACTTATTAGGCCTCAAAAGAGTTATCCAGACTTGCAAGATTCTGAATGTTACCATTTCCTAAAGAATGGGCTGCTTCTCGATGATTTATATGCATGGTTGCCAGCTTCGAAATACAAGCATCTAGAATATTTCAAATTTTGAGTTAGACAGTATTTCACTGGGAAGAAGTTAAGTTAGAAATCTGGGGTTCACCAGGTAGTCGCCAATTGTTGCAGCTGCAACATTTTCCCAAATTTCCAAAAAATTTCGGGACCCTCCTTTTGCTTATATTAATTTGATTTTCTTCTTTGTTTTGATTTAATGATTCTTCAGAAAGACTTTTCTAATGCTTGAAATGATCCACTGTTTGTTAAGCTTATCGTTGGCTTTAATGAGTTTTCAAGTGTTTGAGTCAAAAGTTTATTTGCTTGCATTCCCCCCGTTGTGGAGAACTTATAAGCTTTAGCTTTAATGTTTTTCTCCGATGCATTTTTGTCTCAATCGACTGACTTTTGGTTTTCACATCGAAACATTTTTGTTCTATGTTCTCCGCAGTTGTGGACGGCAAATTATGAAGCCTCCCAGTAGTTACCTTGACTTTTCATTCCTGCTTTGTTTTTCGTCGATCCTTAAGTTTCGAGCTTCCGCCGTTGCGGCTACAGAAAGCACTACCTTTCCGGTCAGTTAGTTGTTTTTTCCTCTGATCTAGACCTTTCCTATTGCGGACTGTCGTGTCCTTTATGATTCCACCATTGTGTCTGCTTATTCTGCTATCACTCTGACATATAGTCATGCGAGCTCCAACGCATTATTGACTTCGCTCAGATGTCTCGGTGGTTCTCTTAGTTGATCTTCCACCTGAAATTGTAGGAAGAGATATCCTTGTGGCCCCCGATCCTTATGTTTCCGCCGTCCGATTTTTTCCTCCTGCCGCTTGTGGTTGACTATATATACGGGGTCGATTTTGATTATTCTATTGCTATTTTGACTATCGTGCACTGTCATTTTCATGTGTTGTCATTCGCTCGAGCTCGTCGGACGCCCCGTTGTCGGTGTACCCTCATTTCAAGGTGGCTCAACCATGGAATTTTAACAGTCCTCGTCCTGCCGGTTGCGTAGCAGTGCCAGGTAGGCTCTATATGCAATTATCCCATTCCGTTCAAGCATTTTGATGATTGTTCCACGGTTAGGTTTTTCCACGACCATTTTCTCTTGGCCCCATCGTTTACATGCATATATAGTGGGGTTTGTAGCATAGCTGTTAGTGGGGTCGTTTTTGATCCATGGGGTAGTTTTCCCCCCGCGGCTGTTATATTTTAGACCCTGTGCTTGGTGGTTGGGGAGATTGGTGTAGATGGCCATTACGCTGTCTGCACCAGTCTGCCCCGTATTATGATAGGTCGGTAGGAGAAGTTTTTTATGGCCTCTCCCTATGAATTTTGGACTGGTTTCCCCCTCTCATGTTTCCGCATCCTCAAACCCTGCCATGTTTACCCCGCTACTTCGAGGCGACCCGGTTCCTGGTCGGTTTCGAACCCGAGCCGGTTGGGGGTTGTCTAACACCGCATAACCGTAGACGGACCATAGACGACGCATAGACATTGTTTCTCATGAAAGCACACCATTAAAAAAATTGAATCGGTTCCCCTATTATTCCACACATTGCGATGATCATGGCGCCCGCAGAGAGCCCGAGGTCTCTTCATTCTAATATAGATTTTGTTTCTCACTTAAATTCTGTTAGTTAAGACGTTTTCAGTGGTAAACAAAAGTATTTTCATGCACATATTTGCTTCATTTGATTAATTTCAGTCATGTTAAACACCGAAGAGGTAAAACACTATACATTGTTATCGCGATCTCTACAACTTGTCTAGAAATGGCCTAATGATTGTAATTTTATACGTTACAGGAAGATTTCGAACTCAAAATGTCGAAGCGTCAAAAGAAGAAGGTCCCTATGGTCGAAGAGGATCCTGACATGGAAATTGTCACCAAAAATAAGTATATTTATGAGGACACCAAGTGTATAACTTGTGTGGAACCTGAGTACCAATGGGGAGACATTTATAGGTTGATCACGCGTAGAGAGGTGCCTGATATGGGCTTGGATGAAGAAGGCATATACGCCAATACAGAAAGGTCTTCACTGATGAATATTGCTACAAGACCAGATCTCTTTCCATTCTTTGAAGTAATTGGGTGGATTCTACCCAGGGCAGATGTAACCACTATGATCCTTGAGAATGCTGACAAACAAGGATATGCTGCCTATATCAAAGGATATGTATCCCTGGCCTACCACATGCCAAGAGCACATATATTCTTAACTGACGATTGGCTGAGAAACATTGGAATGGACCTTGTTGAAACCCTCAAAAGAATGATGTTGCCTGGAAGAAACTTTAGAACCATGCCGAGAGGAGAGTATGACACTGCAAGCTTAAGGACCCCATATAGGTTCATTGCCTCAATGCTCAACATAATTTTTGGAAGAGCACATGGAAAAAGCTTCAAATTGGAGTGGATGCCCATTATTTTTTATGTTGCGACCCAGGGGACCATTTTCAACTGGGCCAACATAGTGTCAAATAGTCTTTCAGCCTGCTTGGCCTCAGCTTTGGGAGGAGTGTCCCAAAAGAGGTCAGAATTTTACATGAGCTCAATACTCATTTATTGCATACTATGCAATCAACCTTTCCCTGGCCTAAGGTGCATCTGGGACAGAGAGAGGATGCCTGTTTACTCTGCATATAAGCCACTGTGGGCTCACAAGTACCATAGTCACTACCGAGAGGTCTATGAACATTTCATCATGCCATTGTATACTCTCATTTTCCTGAAAGAATGTGACTGCATGTCAGAAGAAGCTTTGCAAGTAATTGAGGAAAATGCTGACTATTACCTGACTGAAGATGGGCTCTACTTCAAAATGTTTGGAGGTTCCAAAGCACCCTCCCTACTTCCCAAATATGCCACAGACTACATAATTCATAAAGAGGTAGTTAGGCAAGTCTTGCTTGATGGCATAGGAAGCTTTTTATTTGAACATAAGAAGGCTACCTATCCCCCTTTTCCTTTCAAGTTGGGGAGTTATAATTTTACCGGAGTAAAGAAAGCAGATGAGTTTGTAGAAGAGTTGGATAGGTTTCATTTTGGTGAAATGCCCTTTCACATGAATGACTCCCACCACAAAGTGGTTGAACATTGCAAAGAGAATAATGTCCATTTCGAATACACTCACCATTGGGATAGAGAAGAGTCGGTCTTCTGCAGTGCATTGAACTAGACAACCTTGAGGAGAAGGTTCAAAAAGAAGATCAATACCATGGGTGGAAAGGGGTAGGATGAAGAAGCAAAGGCTGATGAATAAGCCAGGAGAAGAAATGAAGAAGCCTAAAGGTTAGCCCAAGAAGATGAAGGGTGGCTGAAGGGAGAAGAAGAAGAGAAAAGAAAAGCTGCACAAGAGGCAACTAGGAAACCAGAAGAATATGCTAGACTTGAAGAAGAAGCAAGGAAAATGAAGCTTGATGAGGAGCTTTAGAAACAAGAGGCAGAGAGGCTGAGGCTGACCCAGACAACGACAGAACAGGAAGCCTATGATATAGCTGACACTAAGACCTAGGACGTGGAGAACCTATATGTTCAGGACCCAGAAGTACCTGCTGTCAGAACAACTGGACAGTCTATGGTCCCCACACTTAGATTGGTCCCATTTGAAAAGAAGATAGGGGAAGAAGTCCCTGATTTCAATACTATCTTCTATGATAGGGTAAGAAAGAGAATAGTGAAAATAATTGAAAAGAAGGTTGAAACGGGAGGTTTGTCTGGGAAGATGATAACTGATACGACCATTGTACACAGAACAGACCGAGATCCCAAATTCACTATTATGGCAGAGGTTGCATTGATCCATGCTTCGAAGGACAATGTAGACAAGATAATGATAGATCTAAAGAAAACTAAGAAGTCTTCTTCTCAATTGAAAGACACATTAAGAAAGGAAAGAGAAGAAAGCAACAAGTTGAAGAGAAAATATGAAGACATGCAAAAAGAGATGAAGTCTTCAAAGGATGAACTACAGGTTCTCCAGGTAGAAAGGAGTTCTATGGAAACTGCACAAGATTGTCTGGAGAGAGTGCAGCAAGAGTATCAAGAGTTAAGGGTGGAAAAGGAGCAGCTACAAGGAAAGATAGAATATCTAGAGCTGGAAAAGACCACCTTGGAGGCGAATGGGAGGCAATCTCAAAAACAAGAGACAAAGCTTAAAGAGCAGATCACCTCTCTGACAGCAGCTTTGAAGGAAGCCATAGAAATCCAAGATGCTACAGTTATAGATGGCCATTGAAGAAGAAAGATGCAAGGTTTTACAAATAGATGGTCGGTTGGAGGAGATTTTGGAGACCTCCTCGTATTTTGTTGATAGATCACAAGACATCTTGGAGGTCCTGATAGCAAGGATGGAAAGGCTAGAGAATGATGAGGAAACTCATGTAGAGATGCCCTCGAAGGATGGATAGGCCCTAAAGCAGGATTATGACTTGCTAGAGTTTGCTATTAATACAGCTGAGGAATTCAAAAAGGCTGTTAGGAAAACAAAAGGAGCATGTAAAAAATTTTTTAGAAGGCTCCTGATTACCTATAACCGGTGCCAAGTAGAAGCTGAGCAGAGACTAGAGGCTTTTCCAGAACACAACTTGTTTGTGGAATTAGAGGAATTTTGGGGTCTAAAATGGGCCTCCTAAGAAAAATAATAAAATAATAGTTAAAATAATAAAGTAATATTGATTAATTTTGGAGGAAGAAAGAAAAAAACTACTTTTTCTGTTCGTATTTTCGACATATCTCCCTGTGTTTTTACTCAAATATCATCATCACATTTTTTCAGGTATTTCTTGTTTTTGGGGTAGCGGGGTCTATCAAAAGTATGCAGTGTGGGTACTATTTGGATGCCAA
>LPNX011027312.1:125568-135947 GCA_001517045.1 Pseudotsuga menziesii | reverse complement strand
TTTTATTGAAATTCTATTGGTTCTTGAATTCCAACTCACAAAAACTTATTTTGGCACGTTTTCTTATAAGGCCCATTTTAGACCC
This sequence comes from Pseudotsuga menziesii, assembly GCA_001517045.1. Classification (NCBI taxonomy): domain Eukaryota; kingdom Viridiplantae; phylum Streptophyta; class Pinopsida; order Pinales; family Pinaceae; genus Pseudotsuga; species Pseudotsuga menziesii. The sequence continues at coordinate 135,862 of LPNX011027312.1, read as the reverse complement.
CAAATTTCCTCTGATAAAATTTTGCGGAAAAGGTACCACGAAGAGGAGAGAAAAATACAGCATATTAAAGCTCTCGATGACCAGACCTTAAGGAATGAGGTAGATCATTCCGCAGTCAGCGCGCAGCTATTAGAAGATCAGCTTCGTTTAAGTGCAGCCAGGATTGAAGCCATCAACAACCAGGCTACAAAGTTTGAGATAAACATTCATTTTTTGGAACCTTCTGGGTTTGAAGACATCGCCTCAGAGGCTTTAGCTTGGAAGAAATTTCTGAATGCTGAAGTGGGGCCCTCCTCATGAATTATCATTCAATTTTGTAATATGTAACAATTTGTAACCAGTTGATGAAAGTGAAATATTGGGAGGCAAAAAGTTGGGAAGCCCAAGGGTTATTTGTGGGCAGCCCAACAGTTTGATCCTTTTTGTATAAATATAGATGACTTAGAAGAACAAGTGGCTTTTTTCCGGTAAGACAAAGAAGGAGATATTGTAAGAAGAACTACTTTTTTTTGCACTAAAGAATTATTGTTTGCCTGACGGAGAAAGTTTGGTGGGACATTCAAATGTTATGCTATGGATTGGTGGAAGATGAACTATTTCATTTTCCCAACTTTTTCCATTAACTGTGAGATCGTTCTAACTCTTAGATCCTATGTTCCTTTTTGAATGATTTCAGCTTTATTCTGTGAAACTACCGCCATGAGTAATGAATGTTGTTCATGAGCAATTGGCTAACTGATTGTCTAAACATCTGTGATCGTTCATGTGTTGTGGGAAGGAATATTAGCTATCTGTAATTTCTCTTTATAATGCATGTACAATATACATTGCTCATCGATAAGTTACATATAAGCTCCCCGGGGATAGATAGATATTTATATTTACTTTATTTCTATGTATGTGATCTAGATGCTTGAGAGTTCTAAGACGAAAGGTAAGAACCTGTGCATCACTTTATGAGTGCTCCTTGCATCCTTATCACCCTGCATGTTAATTAGGCACGTGCATATCATAGATTAATTCAAAAAGTACAAAATAATATACGGTGGACCGGGCCGCAACCAGAAAACCCTTTTAGTTTTTGTTACTTGACCTACGGTATCCAGACTGCAAACCGGACGGATTCCCTATTCCAAACAGTCACGGGATAGTTGGGAATGTTGACTGGGGAGAATCCCTTGCTGTTGTTGCCTACGAATTTCCAGGCCTCAACATAGCCTCAGGTCATAATTGAGCCTTTCGAAAAATGGGCTCTTGATTTTGTATGACCCATTTCTCCCATATCTCGTAAAAATAAATATATCTTGGTTTGTACAGATTATGTTCCCAAATGGGTAGAAGCTAAAGCTTTATTTAGGGCTACGGAGAAGTCTGTAGTGGAATTCATATATGAAGAAGTATTTACCCGATTTGCTGTACCCAGAGAAAATGTCACAAAATAAGGTACCGAATTCACTTCCAAATTAATTCAAGAGCTCACTACGAAGTATGGTATCTGACATTGTAAGTCTTCACCTTACCACCCTCAAGCTAATGGCCAAGTAGAATCAACCAATAAAGTATTAGAAGCTATTTTAACCAAGACCATTCACTTACATCATAAGGATTGGGAAGATAGACTTCTAGAGGCTTTATGGGCCTATAGGATAACATGGAGAAATACTAATGGACGTACCCTCTATGAGTTAGTATATGGAAAACAAGTCCGTTTGCCTATTGGATTTTAAGTTAAAGCCTTTCATATGGTAGCACAGGTAGGTAATGATTTTGGATGAAAAGTAGAAACAATGAATCCTATATATTAATGAATTAAATGAAATTAGATAGGATGCACTCCAAAGAACCATGCTAATACAGAGTCCACGGAAGCAATGGCATGATAAATTTATCAAACAAAAGCAATTTAATACTGGAGGTTGGGCATTACTATTTGATTCATGGTTTAGAAACTTTAAAGGAAAATTAACTACTTGTTGGTTGGGTGCCTATGAGGTAGTTATAGCTTTTGACAATGGATAAGTAAAAATTAAACCAATTGACAGCTCAAAAGTTTCCTTTATAGTAAACGGACATAGACTTAGGATTTACCATGAACCAACATGTAGACAGGATTTCGTACAAAATCTTTTACAACAAAGAGAAATTGAATTGATTGAGGAAGAAGTTATTCCTCCTCCTCCTTATGTGTGAAATTATTTTGGGTTATCATCACTTGTATATAGGTAGATATGTTTTTTCTTCTATGAATAACTAAGAGTCATTTTTGATAAAATAAATTACATGCGACTCTTTTTCCTTCTATGTTTTTATGAATAAATTGAATCATCTAACAAGTGGTTTTGCAATTTGATCATGGATACTTTATCTCTATAAGCAACTTATGAAGTATTATCTGGAAAAGGTAATTACATTTGTAAGGTATATTAACTTAATTTGTATTCTGTAGTGGCAATTAAAAATAACTCCTTGTATAACCGCTACTTTTATGATTCAGATAGTTTTTAATATTCTTGATTCAGACATGTATATTTCTGATTTATTATTTCAAACAGTGCTTGATAAGACCTACTTTTCACTATTATTCATTTTATGCCTATGAATTACTAGTTCATCCTATACTTATTATCAAAACTTGTCTCTCACATATCTCTTTGTGATAACGCGAGAGTAGGTGGAATTTTTACCTATGCAGAACATTATTTATCTCTTTTGAAAAGATGGATTCTAAGGTCAAGAACAACTTTAAGTTATTCTCTTTTGATGTTATTGATGATTAAGGCCAGTATAAAAAATTATTTGTAAGTTTATTTTGTAAAATGAATTATGTGTTTTAGCAAGGCTTAGCACGCTCTAGTATCAATCGACTTCCATATATTTACTATCATTATACAAAGTAAACTCGGTGGGGTACTGAATAGGATCACTGGCAGTGGGTCACTGCTACGTAACACCATAAAATAAGGAAGCTCAATAAATGTAAGTAAACCCGATGGGGTACTGAACAGGCTCGCCGGCAACGGGACTATACTTGAATGGTACCAAGATAAACTCATCGGGGTATTGAACAGGCCTGCTCGAAGTGGGGCAATATCGGGTAAGGAGGTTTGGTTAATGCACTACTATGCACATGATTCATACAATAATGAACATCAAAAATAAAAATAAAAAACAATTTTTTTTTCATATCAATGCCCATTATCTATACTATCACTTGAGAATCGCTGTAAGTTGGGCTTGGGCGTGGCCATCTAATTCAATTTTTACCTAGGATCTTATTATCCTAGAAATGGGACCCATAGTTATGTCTCTCATACACTCCAGGGTAAACTTAGAATATTTGATGATGACAAGATATATTTACAATAAGGAATAGATGTCTAGATTTTTCCAATGGCATTCTTTTGATTGTATTATTGTCTCTTTCTATCTCTTTATATGGTCTTTCTCAGCATTGTTATTTTTTATAAATATACATGTCCACATCACTTCCCTTTCCTAGTCAATTTTTCTTTTCTTATTTTTAAAATAATAATAGCAGCACACTTGCCCTTTTTCTTTATCTAACATAAACTATTCTTCTCCTTTGCATGAGGACGTGCCATATCCTTGGTTTGGGGGAGGATTAGGAAGATTTAGAACAAAATATTTGTCTGCGTTTTATCTTTTTGCTTATCTATGACATAAGTTAAAGTGTTTTCAGGTTATAACATGAAGCATGTTTTTACAACAAGTCACCAAATCAATATGAAAAAATTTGATGGAAGACATTACGAAGGATCAGAATAATGGTTTAGGTGATGGTTTGAAGAAGATATTGTGGTATTATAGCATGAATGATTAAAATTTGTCATCCTAATTTTTGTTTTTGAATATAGTTTTACTTTTATACATGGATGCCTTAATTTTAAAATTTTTGTTTGTTGTTATTTTACTGTTAGCATCTTTTTATCTAGATACACAAGAAAACTATTTTTCTAGAATGTTATTTATGCATTAGTGATATATGTTCAAGTTTTCCAAAGTTTTATTTTGGACATGGTTGAACATGTTATAAACTTTATGCATATGCTTGTTAAAAGACACACATTTTGAATTCTGCTATAATAGTATGGTTTCCTAAGAAATCTAAATCATTTACTATCATGTCATCATTTTTTTATTTTTAACATAAAATAAATATGCCTTTATAAGAATAAGGTTTAAATTGTTTTTTCCAAGTAAAAGGTAGTTACCAGCACAACTTTCCTTAATTATTCTCTTTTTGCTCAGTGGGACCTGGCATTTCTCTAGTTTGGGGGAATGTTGAGCCTCATTTTGTTATCATTTTTGGTGATTAAATAACACATTTAAACACATATTTTATTACCTTTATTATATTTTATGTTATGCAAATCATTATTTTAGCACAAGGTAATAACAAATTTGATGTTATTTACACTTTAGTTATTAATATCATTTTTATGATCTTATTAACTAAAATTCATATTATTCAAAGCATTTTTTATGTATTATCTGATATGTATATTCGTTTGCAGATTTTATAGTTTGTTTGAGAAAATTAACCCCAAAACGCATTCATCCTTCCTTTCGCATAACACATTTAATTCACAATCCAATCTGGCGTCTAGCTCACGATCGAGCTTGGCGTTCATCTCGTCATCGAGCTGTTGCGCAAGATTTGCTGATCATTTTCCATGTGTGCCCTAGATTGGCACACTACACATCTAGTTTACAGTTCAATGTTCCATTTAGCTCGACCTTTAGCTCGCTCATCAGCCTGCGCGTTGTCCATAATTGGTTTTGAGCATTTAAACATAAAACAGTTGTAAATCTCCTTAGCTATCCATCATGACAACTATCTCTATGATGGACTGATGCATTTAATTCATATTCTGGAAGGTTCTCCACGTAGCTACTCATCATCCATGCGTTCAAAGAGGTGGAAATTTGTTGTTTACTCATGGTCTCCTATGATTTAATGTTAAATTATCACAAGGATATATGTTTAAGTGACAGAAAAACCTGCATTCCAGAAGATAGACTCTGTCGCCACCCTTTCTCTCCACAACCTGCATGCTCGCACTGATAAGGGACCTGCGTTGCAGAACTTGTTTTTGTGTACAAACCCATGCTCAACACCAATCCATTCTCCATTCTTGGGAAGGGATTCATGCCAAGCTCAAGAGGATCTACCCACATTGTAGAAACATGTCGACGCAAAAGATGGAATACTTGTCACGTTATGCCACGATCATGTTGAATGAAGAGCCATACCATGCGTTGGTTATAAATCAATAATGTGCTTTAAAGATTGCCTAAGATTAGAGAGGATTCGACCTTTAGGGTCGAGTTTCTCATCTCTTATGCAAAACTATATATATATCAGTCTTTGATTGAAGAGAAAGTTAGTTAGGAGTTAGTTAGAGCCAGATTTAGTTGTATTTGTTAAGCACTATAATTCTATTTTTGAATATGAATAAAGAGTTGTATCCATTGCTGCTGAAGATTGTTTTTGAGTAGGAGTTAGCAGACTTCACCCTTGATTGTTGGGAGGGACCCTCATCAACCAGAGGTTCATGAGCTTAGTTTTAATTCAGTTCTTTCTTTTCTATTGTAGTTAATTTAATTTTATTTCTAGTTGTTTTCATTAGATGTTATTTTATTTCCTGCATTGTATTTAACTTAGCTTATTTTTAGTAGTTAAACCAGTACTTTATTTCTTGTATTGCTTTAGTTTAATTTCATTTCAGTAGTTATACAAGCAAATGTTATTTTATTTCCTATATTTCATTAGTTTACATTGATTTCAATAATTAAATATGTAGATGCACGCATAGTTTTGCTTCCAGTATTTTGTTTTCAGTCATTTCCTTTCAGTCTTTTTGTAGTAAGTTGCTTCTAGGTAGTCATTTCATTCCAATATTGTCTTCAGTTTATTAGTTTTAGACAAGTTGTAGCTAGGGTTTTAGCCCTAGCTTGTACGAATGAGTACCTACTAAGGACAATGGATTCCTTAGTAGCAGTTCAATGATATGTGAATTAAAAGCTATAACTGAAATCAAAAGCTAAATCTAAACAAGTTAATTAAGAAAAACAGTAAAGAGTAAATAGTAATTTTGTATTAATCTGATCTTCAATGTGAAGGTTGGTGAAGCCCTTTGCGGTGATCCGAGTTGGTGGCTCCGAGCTTCAAGCTGCTTCTTCTCTTTCTCCAATGGTGGAAATGGGCCAAAAGGGGCTCTCACGGTGAAAGTAGCTCAATGGTGAGATATGATTTCACGAGCAATTTTGGAAGAGGCATGATACTTGTGATTGTGGATATGGAATAAGGGATCTCCACCCCTTATTTATAGTTTTGGAAACCAGTTTAGGGTTAGGGTTTCAGCTGTTTAGGGTTTTTTCCTCCTTTTCTTCATTATTTTATATTTTTTCTTCCTTTTTGGAGAAATTTTGGATATTTTTGGAGGAAAATAGGGTTTTATGGCCTTTTGGAGGCATTTTAAGCCTTTTGGAGGCTTTTTAGATGGTTTTATGGTAGGAAAATGGACAAATGAGACATGTAATGGGCTAGATGAGGTAGTGAACCCTTTTTGGGTGTTAACAGATTATTAGGGGTGCTGCCGAGAGGATCGATCATAGCGCCAAGAGGCGCGGGGGGACTTCTTCATGGGTTAGGGAACTAAAAGAAGTGTGGATATAAAATGGTACTGTCATGTGGATTTTACGAGCCCAGGACAGTGCATGCTCGTGGTTTCTTTCAATTTTAAGGAGTCTGAAAGAAAATAAGAAGACTCTGAATAAATGGAATGGTACTGTCGTGTGGATTTTACGAGCCCAGGACAGTACATGCTCGTGGTTGCTTTCAATTTTTAGGAGTCGGAAAGCAAATAAGAAGACTCTGAAGGAGTAGAATGGTACTGTCGTGGGGATTTTACGAGCCCAGGACAATACATGCTCGAGGTTGCTTTCAATTTTTAGGAGTCGGAAAGCAAATAAGAAGACTCAGAATGGATGGAATGATACTGTCGTGTGGATTTTACGAGCCCAGGACAATACATGCTCGTGGTTGCTTTCAATTTTAAGGAGTCTGAAAGCAAATAAGAAGACTCTGAAGTAGTAGAATGGTATTGTCGAGTGGATTTTATGAGCCCAGGACAGTACATGCTCGTGGTAGCTTTCAATTTTAAGGAGTCTGAAAGCAAATAAGAAGACTCTGAATAAATGGAATGGTACTGTCGTGTGGATTTTACGAGCCCAGGATAGTACATGCTCGTAGTTGCTTTCAATTTTAAGGAGTCTAAAAGCAAATAAGAAGACTCTGAATTAATGGCCAGGCAAGGAGGAAGTGTTCAATCAAGGAACATTTATGATGACCAGTACTGAGGGTGGGGGGGAACACTGGTGGGCCTCCTTGCGGGGTGAATGAATGGTGGCAAAATAACGAAACATTTGCAGTATGACAGGAGTGGATGGCTCATGTAAAAAGTGTGGAATAATCTGATGACGGCCGATGTGGCACGCAAATCGAGGCAGCAAAGTGTCAGATCACAATGTTGAAACGGTTCCAAGTGAGAGCGAGAAATGATCTCAAGCATTATCACGAGCGCGGAAAAATGAATCCGGCGATATAAAAAGTGTTAAAAATGGAGAGCGACCGAAGTGGCACGCAAACCGAGGCGACAATTGGTGTCTGGACACAGTGTTGAAATTGTACCAAGTGAGAGTGAGAAATGATCTCAAGCATCATCACGAGCGCGGAAAAAAGAATCCAGCGATATCAACAGTGTGAAAAATGGAGAACGGCCGAAGTGGCGCGTAAACCGAGGCGACTAGTGGTGTCTAAAAAATGGGCAAAAAATGACGTAGAAAAAATAATGCTACGATGTGACCTTTGTGATGGTATCATCGTGTTGATTCCAAAACTATAGCTAGAGATGAATGGGATGGTGTTTCTGACAAACGGGGGGTACATCAGGCCATGTGTCAATGTGGTGCGCTATAATGGCAGGGTCAAGACTGGGTATGTCATCCCAGGGATAATCCGAGGCAGTGAGAGCTTCGAGGATCTCCTCATTAGTACGGAATGTTCGCGTCGTCAAGTCGGTTAACGAGGGAGTAGTGACAGAAGAGATCATATAAATGGTATTAATCTCTTTAGAAGGGGGAGAGACTGGGTGGTGGATTTCCTCAATGGTGGGTGGTGCCGTCTCGAGATCCAGATTGTTCATCTCAAAGAGAGCTACTCTGTAATCGGGGAGATCGGGACAGTGACTTATGTAATGCCCGTAAACACTGCATATGGCACAGGAGTGGTTAGTGCGCAGGGATTTGTCGCGAGGCTTAGGGGTTGAATCAAGATGGACAACCGGGATAGTGGGGTCGTCGTCAAGCATTTGCATGTGTTCCTGTAATGCCGGTAACTGAGGACATAGGTGAGTCGCATGGCCCAACTCATCGCACAGCGCGCATTTGGGAGGAGCACGAAACACAGGGGGGTTTCTGACTGTCTTAGGCGGTGGGACAGCAGTGTAAGGTTGGGGGCCTCTGCCCCCAGTGGGCTTGGTAAGAGGAGGGGGGGGGTTCGCGAAGGACGACGGGGTAGCGACACCGAGAGGTGGTTGACTAGTAGTGACAATGGGTTGCACCGGTTGCAAGACGACATTTGGTGTCGGCGGGGGAACGGGAGGCGAAAGATACCAAACGGGTAATCCTAAGGTTAACCCAGGGAGGCTGAGGGTAGCCATGACCGGGGCGCTAACCACTCCTGAGGGAGGGAATAGGAAAGGAATGGTATGGATGGGTGTAGCACCAATGTGACTAGGTACCAAAGGGGGTTTAGGCAACAAGGGCGGTTGATAAGTAGGAGTTCGCGTATTATGGGACAGGGTATATATGGCTTCAGAGGTGGAGCCATATGGGTTCCGTCGGGTCTGGAGGTTGACCTCATCGGAGGACATCATCAACAAGTGGTGGGTACCTGAGTCAAGCACGGGTTGATCAGGAGCAGCGTAAGTGATTTGTTGTTGGGTTGTTGCGTTGGCTTGAGGGGGAGCCAACGGTTGAGTGTTCACTACGCCTTGGGTTGGTAAGGGGTTTTGCAACACCAAGGGTGGCTGCTGAGGTTGTGGGGGGTTGGGTGGTGCTTGAGGAGCCGCCTGCCCTTGGCGGCGGGCATCGTCATCCCAAAGTTGTTGAACGTGCTCCATGTGGGGGCAAACATGTGTGGAGTGGCCATAGACCCCGCAAATAGAACAAGGATAGTTTGTTCGCAAATTCCGGCCCCTGCCGCGGTTTTGTTGGCCCTGGTTACGTTGGTTGTTTTGGTTTGGCTACAGGTTTTGTTGGGCGTAAAATTGCCCTTGGGAAACAGGTGGATTCTGAGGTTGCCCAGGTGCAGGAGCAGGCTGCGGTGGATGATATGTAGGTGGAGGCTACGCAGGGGCAGCAACCTGAGGGGGTTGCTGATAGTGCTGTGGAGTGGGTCGTGGGTTTGCTGCATGAGCTGCCTGCGGCGGGTAATAGTGAGGTTGGGCTTGTGACGGTGTAGGAGCTGGTGCAGCCTGCTAGTGATAGTAAGTCTGTGGTGTGACCGGGGGGGCGTAAGGGGGAGTCATATTACCGAAACATTGAGGTGGACATGAGGGTCCATGGGTATGGTGGTGATGTGTCATGGGGGCATATTGGTTGGTTGCTCCAGACTGTGAGGTGGCCCGCAAAGGGTCAGGTCCAGTGGTAGGACGGGCTATGGAAAATGGCTGAGGCTGCGAAGAGACACGGCCAATGATGCCGTCGGCAGCATGAGATGCCCCCAGCGCATCGTGCTGGGAGGAATTGTCTCGAGGGGCATCAGGTATGATGGTATAAAGGTAACCAGACTGGGCGTAAATGAGATCGAACTGTTGGGCTTTAAGGATAGCCTCTTCCTCAGACTGGGGTCATTCAGATGCAACATCCTTAGCAATTATAGGAAGGAGGGATTTAAGGAACCAATCTAGGAAGATCCGGTCATCTAACTTGATTTTGCATAGGCTACGGCGTCGACGCCATTCATGAATGTGGTCGGTGATGTGGGTAGCCGTGTTCTGTCTGCATGATAGTAGGATTTCAATGCCCGTGTCATAGCGTACAGGTAACTAGAAGAACTGGAGGTAGGTCGAGGCCAGGGAAGTAAAGGTGGCATGGGTTCCACGGGGTTGTTCGATATACCTCTTGGTAGCAGAGCCAGTGAAAGTGTGCTGTAATAAACGGAGGCGGATAGAGTCGTCTACTATGGAGTTGGAGGAACACCATAGAA